>QVOA01007136.1:0-45313 GCA_014825685.1 Pseudomyrmex cubaensis | reverse complement strand
TATATATATATATATATATATATATATATATATATATATATATATATATATATATATATATATATATACATATATATGTATCACGCGGAGTTTTCAATGTGTAATTATTGCCACTACCATTCTAATTATTGTAAATTATTATCGTACGTCGGTAATATTATCCATTAATGAGCCAATAATAATACTGATAATTGATTTTATTCGCCAATTATTACATAAAAGTATTCCTTCCTGTGTACGCACAGTCTGCCCGTCGCTGCGTTATAACGCGACATATTATTTATCGCGTGAAATAACAAAACTAGCTACATTTAGTTTCTAACACACGTATATGTAACACTACGTTCGCGCTTTAATTTTGCAACATTGCGAACAGAGAATTACAAATTGAATTTTTTTAATTGCGTAAAAAGATGCAAATAACGTCAAAATAAAATTGTTTAAGTATCATTTAAAAAAAAAAAAAAACGATTACATCTCTCGCCGGGGATTAATTCACCAACAAAGTATCAATACAGAGTCGTTGGGCGCCTCGCTCAATCCCTTCGTCCTTCCGCCCCTTTGCGTTCAAAACATTGACAAATCCATGTACTTCCCTTCCCTCCTTGCGCGCCCGCTCTTTCTCATCTCCCTGTGCCTTTTTCTCGTGTTTCACGTCCTTCGGTCCGGCAGCGGTCCGAGGTCCAAGAGAAGCCCAACAGACGGGGCCTCCTCCTATCTCTCTTTTTCTCTCTGTTTCTCGTACTTCCCTCCTTCTCACTTCTATCCCGCGACTCCCTCGCTCACCCTCTCTTTTTCTCGCAGGCCAAAGACTTATGGATATCCATAGCAACGAAGTCAAAGCCATTAATAACTCCGGTGGGAACGCCTATCCTCATCTCGTGCCTTTTCTTTTAAAGTCGAGCGTGTGCAACAAACGTTCGTCTCACTCGATAAAGAAAGAGAGAGAAGAGAAGGACGAGTACGAGATGTGAGGTAAAAGAGAAGAGGGAGGAAAGACGGCGGAGGAAGCGGGGAGAGAACGAAGAACTCCTCCAGGTGAGAGAGACCAAAGAAAGTGCGCGCAAAAGAAAGAGAGAGAGAGAGAGAATGTAAGAAGGAGGAGGAGACAGAGGGGCCGCGGAACAGGTAGATACGCACCGCGGAATATATTGGAATACCTGAGAAATTTAGTGGCGGGGCACTAAATTTCACCGCCGTGACTTTGCAGGAGGCGATGCTCGCCGCAGGGCGGGAGCCACCGGGCGAAAAATCACCCCTCCTCGCGTTGCACTCTCTTCCCCCGTTCGTCCGTCTGCCGCCCCTGCCGGCTACGTGCCCCGCCGGAGATATCGTCCTTCTCTCTCTCTCTTTCTCTCTCTCTCCCCCTTGGCACCTGCGGCGATGCGCAACAGCCGCATTGTGCTCCCGCTCGGGAGAAAATATTAATTATTTCCTATCGAATATAATATCGCTTAATATCTGAACAAATTTAGTTCTTTCTGCGGTAACGACACGTGTATACTTTGGTTTTATTCGTTATTACAAAATCATCGAAGTTCTCGACATTACTTCTCTTGCCACCGCGATTTCTCGGTCATCTCGGTAATATCTCGACTCGCGCCGTTAATCGGAAAAGTAATCATAATCAGGCGGACGATCGCAGCGGCAACGGCGGCGGCGGCGGCGGCGTTGCGCTCATCAGCAAAACGCAGCGAACGAGTAGCATGCGCATTCCATCGCGCGCCCGTAATTTAGCTCGCGCAGACCCGGAGAAAATATCATTCCTCCGCCCTGCGCCTCCTTCCTTCCTCGCCACCGCCTTTTACCTTCGTAACGAAAGAAAGAAAGAACGGCACGACGACGACTGGGAAGAGGAAAAAAATGAAAAATACGTCGTGTATACTCGCCATCAGCTTCTTCGTCCGTCCATCCGTTCGTTCGTTCGTTCGTTCGTTCGCTCGTTCGTTCCGACGGACCTTTCCACCCCCGCGCGAGGGAAAAAAAAGTGAGGGAAAAAAAGCGAGGAAAGTAATCAACGGCGCCGAACGACAAGCCGCGTTGCGACTCGGAAACGACGTCGACAGGACGAATTTTCATGAAAGCGCTTTCGCGCAAAATGAGAGCACGGCGGCGGAGAAACAGGAGGAGGCGGTGACGAGGTTCGGAGACGAGAGAGAGAGAAGGACGTTCGGAGAGGGATGAAGAGCGAGCGGGGGTGGGTGCGCGCTTGCACTCGATTACGCATTCGATAGACGTTGATTATCGACAAAACACGTCGATTCGACAGCACCTGACGATGACGAGCGCACGCCTGCACATGTGTGTGTGTGTGTGTGCGTGTGTGTGTGTGCGTGCGTGTGCGCGGGTGTAGATGGGATTTAGAGGACTTGTGTTGGTGCGCGGCGGGAGTCCGCGGTGTATATGAAGTCATGCAGAACCGGGGGATCCGGTACGTACACACACATATATGTATATATATATATAGTGCTGTTCATAAGTTACACGCGGTGTATGATAATGCGATGTTGCATCAGCGAGAATATGAAAAATTGATAAGGAATATATACGCGGAAAAGAAAAGAAAACGAGAAACTGTACAGAAGTCAACCTTTCACAAGGATTTTACTCCTTCGGAGGTGGATTTGACGTGTAATAATTTTTGGTGAAATTTTTTTTGAACAATCAAAAGAGAAGCTCTGTGCATAATTGTAATTAATTAGTCCACGTGGTTGGCTCTCTCTCTCTCTCCCTACTAAATTTTCCAAATAATGAGAAACCTGAATTGTAAAACATATGTGAAACCTTTTATTTCGGGAAAACCCCGGAGAATACCTTCATCACTTGAATTCAACGTGAATTACTTTGTTATCAGGTATTCAAACGAGAATATTAGATCAAAATTAAGAGAATATTCCAAGTATTTTGTATAGAAAAAAGACGAGGTAAAAGAAAAAAATCGCCCGCAAGATGCACCGGCAAGTTTTGATGAAGTAAAGATCAGACGGTGCATCACGAGGGAATAAGGATCGGATGAAGGGGGATAAAAGTCAAAATATTTCAGTATCATTACTGAAAAAGGCGGCAACGAAAAGCGAGAATTTATGGAGACCCGTGTACGTCGCGCACACGTATATATGTTATACCTGTCCGCGCGTAAAACGACGTATTCACAGGCGCCGCCATGTGTCGTAATCCGCGGGCAGGAGGAGGCTCGGCGGGCTCGTTCGGACGAGATTATCGTTCGACAGAAATTGTAACTTTCAATGAATCGCGCGCCCACACAGTCGACCGCGCGCGGGTACGAGCCCCGTTTCCAAAGCGCTGTAGCACGATCAAAGTAACAAAGGAAGCGGAATTCTATTACATTCCAGCGCGATGAATGTTTTTTTTTCCTCCCCTCTCCCCCTCCCTCCCTCCCTCCCCGTTTTTTCTGTTTTTGGGTCTCCTCCAAAATAATATATATGCATGTGCAACGTGGGTTTAATGCATTGCTTATCCAAAACGATCGAGAGACACACCTCACACGCAACTTGATCACAATGCATGTATTCACAATTTAATGTGACAAAATCTCCGAACCTTGGAACCTTTCTGCTTTACATTATAAAGGATCGCGCCGATCACTTCTCGACATTTTTTCAAGCGATTAGCTATCGCACAGTCGATAGTTGAAATACAAAGAGAGCTATCGATCTTCAACAGTGGTGTCTATATCATAGATTCGTATCTCTATTTGATAATCACGGAAGAATTCCGCGTACTTGTATATTTATGCTAATCGCCGATAAAAAAAAAAGTCAATACGGAGATGAGAAAGAAACAGGAGAAATAACGGGCGTGAGTGGTTCTCGCTGCGCGAAGCTACCAGTCAGCAGATCAGAAAGTCGCAGAAACATAACGAAATTGTACGGAGTAGATGAGTGTAAATAGTGTACAAACGCGTTAATTGGTACTCAATGCGTTTGCAATGACAAAACACGTCCAAAATTCATCCTGATTCGTCTTCACTTTTTCTTTGTACAAAGTACTTTGATTATGACACATCAGAACACGTGCGATTTCTTTAACTTGTTTTTTTGTCAGTTTTAACTTATGACAGCGAACTTGGGTTTTTATCTCAAAGTATGAACTCGAATTTTTGTTAAAAATTTACTACGGCAGATTCGGGAAATTCTTTCCGCGACCTTGACACGCTGTCATAATAAATAAAATCTATCGCCGTTAATTAATTCGCGGCATAGTCGCACGTAATGATCGATAGAGCCGTTCACGACCTTGATCTGCACGATCGGGAGAAAGGAGATAGAAAGGAAGAAAAAGAGAGAGAGAATGTGTGTGTGTGTACGTGTGAAAGCGGCAGAGAGAAACATCTCGCATATATTAAAAGAACGAGCATTCACATTATTAACGTCGCTATCGGCGGAGAGAGAGATATAATACGAGCTATCAGAGGTAATACAAAAACTGGTTATTTGTAGCGGTGAAACGTAACACACGCGCGGATAGCGCATGCGATCACGGCGCACAACAGTTTTCTTCACAAAGTGGAGCATCGGTTTCTCTCGCTGGTAAAACGAAAAGTCACCGGGAGACCGGTGCGTGATCTAATCACGCGCATCTCTCTCGGGAGAGATGAGTTGGTTGTCGCGGGTTCCATTACAAATCAGACCACTCATCGTTCGTTAATTAATACAACCGAATTCAAAGAGTAGTTTTTTGTGCTTTTCTCGCGTGAAAAAAAAAAAAGCAAAGTTACAATACGAGAATATGTTTCTAAATATCTTCTCGATACGGGAGTGATGTCGCAAATTGTTCAGAGATGCTCCCATCGTTTAAATAACTGTAAATTTCGAAGATTTACGCGCAGCGGGTCTTGTCGCGACGGGGATGAGCAACAAATTTGCAACTAACCGTTCTGCGATTCGATGAAACACCATGCTGCCAAACACCCGCATCGAGGCAGCGTGGGTGTCGATGCGTTGCGGGGGGCCGTCGCGGGGTGACGCGACGCATGCTTTTTTACGGGGCGCCAAGGTGTCTTGTCGCGCCCTCCTCCCCTCCTTCTCGTGCCGGGGGGAGAGGGTCAGCAGGTGCTCGCGGGGATCCCCCATGGTTTTCGGTCGCTTTGTTCTCGTCACCCGCCCTCGTCCTCTCCGACTATATTAGGGTTTTAACCGCGCGCGATACCTGTTACGCGAGAAGGAACGTGGACGAGTATCAATTCCCACGTCACATTGAGTGAATCACGCGCGGAAACTGATCTTCCTCCCTCGCCTATCGTAACGCAGAAGCATCAGTTATTCCGGATGTTTCTCTGTCGCGTTTTCTCTCTAAATAATAATTTATTTGACATTTTTTAAATATATATATAAAATATATATTTATATAAAATGTCACAATATATATTTATTATATATATTATTTTATATGTACATATAAAATTTATGATTAATAGTCGAGATAAAGCGGCGAATATATATGTTTAACCCGCCTTCATCGCGTCCGAGTTAATTTTCGCGAATGAAAGAATCCTTTTTTCCGGATGCGGCGTTTGCGGGAAATCTCGAGAGAGATCGGCACGAGAGATCCGCGTTCTCTCGTACAAGACTCCTCGCGGGACGATTCACCCCGATCGGTTAATACAATCCCGCTTGTCGCCCGGAGCTTCAACAGCTCCGCGCTCGCAGCAGAGCTCGCTTTATCCCTGCGCCTCCTTCTCCCTCGTGCCGGCTCGCGAGACAACGAGACCAGCGAAAGAAAGAAAGAAAGAAGAAGTAGAAAGAAGAAGAGGAATGAAACGCGCGCGCAACGCGCTCTCCGTTGCAATTTCGATTTCATTAAAAAATGGAGATAGAGCTTCCAGGTAGAGAAACGGGTACGAGAACGAACGGGCGGAGGAGAGATGACGGAGAAGGGAAGGAGGGAGAACAGAGGATCGGTTTAGGAATGAATGAAGGCATGGGAAGAGTGGTGGTGGTAGTGATGCACGAGGAAAGAAAGAAGGAAAGAAAAGGTACGATTTCTCGTTCACCGCGCGAGAAGAAAACGGAGCGGCGCGAGGTGGTAGGAAAGGGGCAGAAGGGAGGAAGAGAAGAAGAAGAAGAAGAAGAAGAAGAAGGTTGGTGCAGCGGAGTATACTACTCGACCGAGTGAGGGTCCTAGGAGGCAACGTGTGTCGTGTGGCGTGGCCTATCGTGTGTAAAGGTAGCCGGTCGTCGTCGAAAGAGCCCGCAGAAGAAGAAGAAGAGGGCTCAGAGGCCAACTGATCATCGCATGCATTTAAATTGGTTCATTAAAGCCCCACGGCCCATCCCTCCCTCTTTCCTCCCCCCGCCGAAGCCCCCCTCGCTTCAGCCGGCTGTGTTCAGTCTCTCGCCCCTCCCGGTTCTCTCTCGCGCGGCCGCAACTCCGCTCTGTGTTCCCCTCCCGCCCTCTTCTCTCTTTCTCTCTCACTCCCTCGCCGTCCACCAGCCACTGTAGGACGACCCTATGGAAAGCCACAACACACCAGGCTGCTGCTCTTTGCGTGTACCGGGAGGCGCGCAGCCACCACCAATTGCGGCGCACACACACCGGCGGATGTAACGGGTGACATCCTACTTATCACGCCGACACACCGCGAGAGACGGCGGTGTCCCGCGCGCTCGAGGAATTGTGTGTGCGCGTCCGTCCCCTCCCCGACCAATTATCCTTTGTCGTCGCGACGTAGTCGTGATCGTCCTGGTCCTTCTTCTCTCTACGCGATCTCAGGATTGTGGAGATTTAATTCTTAACGGAGTAATGAGTTGTGTTGGTCGTCTTTGTGCGGCATAAGAAAAAGAGAGAAAGAGAAAGCGCACATTTAAACATTTAAGACGGAGAGCTTGGAAAAAAAAAAAAAAGATCACGAATGTGACTTGGAACAAAATCCTGTGTCTGAAAGGAAAATTGAAGTAAATATACAAGGGTAAAAACAAATAAATAAATATATATATATATATATATATACATAATTACTATCTCTGTCTCAAGAGTTGCAAAAGTAAATCAGACTGTATATCGCTCCTGCGAAAGAAAGAAGATTCGCGGCGAGATGGGAATGGAATCGAGTGAAGTTCTCAATTCTCTCAATTTCGCTCCCGTTTCTTGTGCTCCCTATCGCAATTTTGCCGCACAAATGTCGTTACGCGACCGCCAACGTTTCACACGGCGAATCTTTTGCGCGCGGATTGATTCGCGATGAGAAGAAATCGCCGCGGTGCCGTTATCACGCGGAGGCCTTTTTGCGGATCACGCATTAAAACGCGACAGCGGTTTACAAATTGCGCTCGGTCGTGGCCGGTGCGCGAAGAACGGTCGATTACGTTTCCAATATCCTAGATCCCGGCGGGCAAATTGAGGAGAAGATTAACGCGGGAATCCGCTGAAGTTGCCGGTTGGCGCGTCGTCATTAGGATTCCCGACTCGAATTCCGTAATAATGAGTGCGAAGGTCGAAGCACATTCTCCTGCTTTACGAGAAACGGGAATGAAAATTTAAACATTTTTACATTAAACAAGCGCGAATGTTATCATCAAACCGCGTAATTGACGAGAGTAACGTTCCGCGTCTAGTATTTTACTTCTTTTATTAATTATTCAAGATAATAATATAGCGTTGCATGTAAAAACCCAATTAATGACTTCTTTTGGAACTGTGTGTGTGTTTAAAGACTCTTTTTTTTTTTTTTTTTCGATAGATCGAGTTGTCGAACAAATTCACCAACGCCGACAACGCGAAACGGGATTTACTTTTGCGTGTCTGCGGGAACCGGGAATCCGCGATCGAAAGGTTAACGCACCCCCGTGATACGCGTCTGATTGCCTACTGGAAATGTGCGTGCATACATCATGCGTGCGTGCATCATGCCGCGGCACGTGCGCTTTCCACGCGTGTGTGCGCGGCGCGCGCACGTGACCGACGTGGTGGTTAATTTTTTAAAAGCGCAACATAGCCCACGAGCAAATCGTCGGGACGGGGCGAAAAATAACGTAACGCTCGTCCGAAAGGACCAATCATTCCGAACAAACTAATTTCGCGCGTGTATCCAACAAGATCCGTTTCGATTTAATATTTAATTCGCGATACTTTCGGCGCCTTTCCAACAAACACGATTCTCCGCGCTTTTCCGGAAAACTGTACTCGGAGGAAATGTCCGACACTTTCGCGACATTCTGTCCACTCGTTTACGCCGCGGGAATACGTACACACGCCGAGTGCATATTTCATGCGCCGTAAATTCGCATGTTCGCGAACACGTCGGCGCGCATGCACAAAAACGAAAGCCCGGACGCTCCTCATCTCTCTCTCTCCCCCTCTCTTGTCGGTCAACGATTGCGCCGCGGCCGCAATTTGTTAAAGGTGGTTAAGGACGAGCGTTCTTGCACGTCCCTGCGCGCAGAGCCTACCTACCTGCCCGGCCGCAAGAGCAGCCGGCCGGCTTCGCCATTAAGATTCCTCGGAGGATCACCGGAACTTCGGACGCTTCGTCTCGCAAACGCGCGCCCGGCGTGTGTACACCTCGTGTGTGCACCTAGATGCTCCTTGAAGAGCTATTACGCCCGAATTGACCCCCTCGATCCGCCCAAGGTCGGATATAATACGAGCGCATTACGACGGTTCCGACCGTCCCCAAATCTCTTCTTGATCGCCGTCGACATTTCGATTATCAATGAACCAAAAGTGAATTTTAAAAAATACACACGTTCATTCCGAACATATTTCTAAACAAATTTTGTTTTATCGATTTTTCTACATTTTTTTCACATGACGCGTCGTTTAGAATAAGAAACACATCTGTCAATTATATATTCCAATGCGAAATGCAGGCTGTGCGTTTACGTGTGAAAAACTCGATATCAAATTAGTGTAGATTTTGTCATAATGACACAAGAAACTCGCTATGATCATATTTATGTTTCCGCCTCATTAATCAGAGTCGCCTCGTGTCGTAAATCTTTTCAATCCTTTCGTTGCAGCAGACACACACACACACACGCACACACGCACACACACGTACGCGCGCGTTAAATGTCGACAAAAATTCTTCGGCAACGTTCCGACGCGGGGTGTGCTTCGGGTGCTGCTTAAAGAGCGATTATCGAAATCGGCGATTTGATCGAGCCGGGGGGAAGGACGTATAATCGAGGTGTATTATCTCCGAAAAGCCGCTCGAAACTGTAGCGAAAGTTCGGGAGAACCGTAAGATCGCGGAGAGATTATCGATCTTTCTGAAGACTTGAAGAGAGAAACGCGCGTTTGGAGAAATTGAAATTTACGCCCGCGTAAAGGGGCATTATAAATCACGCGCGGGTGGGAGGGAGGGGGTGAAAGAGAGGAGGAAAAAAATCAGCGTGAGAGCGCGCGAGTTGTGTTAATGCAACTCGACGGAATTGTGTTAGCTGGCACCACGCGATCGGCGTGATTAATCGTGTCATTCGTCTTCGTCACGTGCGGCTAATGATAACATTATCATATTACGGGAAATTCAATTTATCGAATTGCAAGGTAGAGAGAACCGTCCTCGCGACGGCAAGAGGTGCCAGAGAGGTGGCGGAGGAGCGTTGGGAAGGAACAGGAAGAAGAGACGAGGCACGAAGAAGAGAGACGCACGATGATGAAGACTTCACAGGGGCGAGGGAAAGAGGGAGACGCGGCCATTATCCGCGTCGATCTCTCGAAATCGCGCGAGAGTCACTAGAATTGAATCAACATAAATTACACGAAGAAAGGAAGCAGCACGTAAGAAGATGGAAAAGCATTTGGACTGTCGTATAATATACGGGATGTCTCTTTTCACGAACACACACACACACACACACATACAAAGTTCTCGCAAAGATCTCTTCGTCAAATTGGAGTCGATTAGAGAGAAAACGCGTGCGATCAAACTCCATTACAAGATCATATCTCGCCCGACAAAGGCGAGAATCACTGAAGGATCGCGCATATTCGCGATACGATAAATTCTCGAGTTTTAATTAATAAACGCTAATAACAACCGCGCACAGGAGAAAGATAAATAATATCAGCACGCGCGTCTCATAATGCTAACTGTCGAGAGCGATACGTTTTGGTTTGCGAAAAGAGAAAAAATGTTTAACGCAGTTATTGAAGTAAAATATTGACGTTGCGTAACAAGCAACGCGTGCGCGGCAAAACGGCACCGCGATGACAAACGTGTGTCGCATAGTGAGTAATAGAAAAACGCGCAAACAGCAATCGTAAACAACCATAAGGACAAATACGGAAAATTCGCAAACTAATTTCGAAGACTTGCCTTATCGTTCCTCGGGCGAGTGTTTTGTCGCTCGATCGAATTATATCGATTTGCAAATACCATGGAAAAGACCGTGAGCGCGTTTTCGGTAATTACATCTCACGCCTGTTTTTCGCGTTTAAAAGCGTAATGGCGACGCTAATAGCACCCGGCAATAATTACTGGCCGGCCAAGTGCCGCGGATAATGATAATCGTGTATTGCAGTTACAACGAGTATAAGCCGACGCTGATAGTAACGAGCGCGTATTAGCGCGGTTGCTGCCAATTATAGATAAAGAGACTGCGATAAGTGAAATTACCGAATGTTGAGCATGTACGTACGTTGTTGCCGCCGCTAGTGTACATGCGTTTTTTTTCCTCCTCAGCGGATTTTTTCCCCGCGGAAATAATCGTCTGATTATCCGCTTCCGGATACCGGACGTAGTCCACCCCTTTCTGATTTCGAAACAAAATTCCTTACAAATCGCGCGAGGTGTCACGCCACAAAACGATCACGTTGCGAGTCGCGGGGATGTCGGGGGGAGGAGAACGAGGGGAGGAGAACTTTTCCGAAGAGACAGGGCGCGTGACCATAAACCCGGCTCGTTCGCCGCTCGTGCTGTCCGTCATGCCAAGCCCCAGTAGTTACCGTCACGCGGCCGGGGCTCTGCAATCATCCCCCGGTCGGTTTCCCGGCCCGCACTAACCTCTCCTCCTTCTCTCGTTTCGTCCCACCCCTGACTAATCCCGTTCCCTTCAGACTGACGTATAGGTGAGCACGCGATGCACGACGTTTGCACCGAGCAGCACGTGGGAAACGCGAAGTGTGCATCTCCCTCTCTTCTTTCTTTCTCTTTCACCCTCTGCTTTTTCTTCTTTCTCTTTCTGTCTCTCTCTCTCTCTCTCTCTTTCTCTCTCTTTCTTCTTCCCGCCGTTCGTCACGTCGAGGCTCGAACAACCCCTCGGCCTCTCCTTAGTCACGGGCGCGCAGGGCGAAACATCAACGATCAAGCCAACCATCCTGAACGAACAGGCGGGGGTGAGCCACCCCACGTGGCGCGGGAGAGATGCGTGTAACTGCTGCGAGCCGGCCAAGTGTCGGATCGGGGTGGATTCGTCCTGGCGGTGGCGTGGCGGATGCGTGCACGGGACAGCACGCATTCCGCGACGGTGCGGCGGTAAGAGACGGATATGACGAGGGTGCCTAACGGTCTAACGGTGTTTGTTGATGACTCTTCGGCACGTTACAATCCCCTAAAGCGCTTTCGGTGGCAGTGCGACGGCGCGGAAACTCGGTAGAAGCACCGGGATCAAGTGGCCTCGGATATTTGTCTAAGAATAATAGCGCGTTCGCGTTGAAATTCGTGTCGCGAGCGTAATGCGATCGGCGTGTTTGATGGGATGATGCCAGAGAGGAAGTCGCGGGATCCGCAAGAGATAATCGAATGGTAAAGCGCGTGAGCTTAAAAGGGGTGAAATTTTGTGGTTTGAGTTCGAGAGATTATTTTCTTTCGGGAGGCTTGACGCGACGGATTAAGCTCCTCTTACTGTTTAAGCGGGGTGACACGTGGAAAGAAATTATCGAATGAAGAACGAGAGGCACGTATTTGCGATCGTTTTGCAAATACAACTCTCAGAAACGTGTTGTATTTTTTTAGAAACTACAGATAGAACGATCCGGTTTTTATCAGACTCGCAAAACCTATCGGAACCGATGTAGACAGTTGCACACTTTCGTGTTAGAATAATCTGCTTCAACAAGTGGTCGCACATATTGACGGCGAGAGTGCGACTCTACGCTCGATCGGCCAGCAGCCGGTCTTCGAGTTTCAGAACTGGTGTTCTCTCTCGATTATCCCGTGAACGGAGTCATTTCCGTAGCGGGGCGCGCACGAAAATATTGATAAACGCCGGTCGGATCGAAGAGAACCGGTAAAGGGAGAAGAAGATATTTGTGGGTCGATCGAGAAACCGGCCGAAAGAGGGATATACATAAGGGGGAGGACGAGAGAAGAGCGATGTGTGCCGTGAGGAGGAGCAAGAGGAGATAAAAGGGGGGACTTCCTTCGCGCGGGACCCCTGCCGCGCAGTTTTGTACCCAGGAGAGGGCTCCGCGCCCGAAAAGGGGAACCCCCGTAGTGATAATTAGGGGGCCAAGCGAGTGTTTCTGGCCTCGGTGAGGGTCCTTGAAGTTTCGCCGCCACGACCTCGAAAAAAGGAGCGGCGGATCGCCAGTCATCGTGTTTCACCACCGACGTCCGCCTGCTCGACCGTTTCCCCTCTCCTTCCCCGTCGCCTCGCGCCGTCTTTCACGTATGTCGGGGGTGGAACCGACGCGGGAACATCAATTTTTCAGTGCTCCGTCCGACGTATGCCTCTCGCTCCTCTCCCTCTTCTCCTTCTTCTTCGAGATCCATCGTGGGATTTCCTAGGTCATGGCTCTGTCATCTGGTACCCGACGAACGATCGCGTTCTCTCCCGTCCTCTCCGCCCTCTCTCGCTACCCGTGCGGGATCGATCGCTCTCAACTGGCTGGGACCCTTCGATCACGGCGCTTTCCGCGCCTTTGGTTCCGGCACACGCCGAGACCGGCTACCCTTCCTTCCTCCGGGTGCGCCATCTGTCCTCGGCAAAGGTCGCGGCCGATGTAACATTTCGCTTGAATAGATCAGAGTCAACAATCTATTTATAAACAGTCGAAATTGTCAGCTGATTCTTTTTTAAAAAAGATCTTTTCCAGAAAAGACAGTTGAATGATTCAGTCAATTTATGTATTTCACAGAACGTGTACACTCGTACACAATAAATGTTCAAACAAAAAGTTCTGATTTCTCTCTTGAAATTTGTTTCTTTTTGTTTGCGCGTCGTAAATATTGACATTCGGCGGCGCAAGCACACGGAGAACTTGGTATGCATGTTTCATGCGACGTGGTTAATCAAAGCATTGTTCGATCCAATGTACCCTTTCAGAATTGGCAATCCCCGCGTTCCATGGTCTCGCTGAGCTAAGTTTTCCCATTCGTGCGCAGATTTACCGAAACGTACGCGCAATTTAATGGCTCACGATCCATTTGATCGGCGAGAGGGGCCGTGATATGAAATCGCGAGAACGAAAGTAGGGAGAATGGGGAACTTACGGTGGACAATCAAACGAGCGATGTGTGTAACTAACTCCAGATCCCAGACGATAAATAATTTTTGTGAAGAAATCAAAAAGCGTTTATTTAGCAATTTCTGTTTTATAAGAAATTTAAAAATAAATCTATAAATAAATACGTTTACCCAATATCGTGTAAACGTACTAAACAAAAAATCGTTGCTCTAGACATAAAAAATTTTAATTGTACATTTTTCTCGCAATTTGTTTATATGAAGAAAAAAGACTCGTCTTTGTTTCTCAATGTAACATCTCAACAACATATTTCTCTTGCATCATTACTTGCGAATTCGCACCGCAAGTCGAAATGACGCACGTCTTAATGCAATGCGGTGATCGAGCTGCCGTCCGACGCAAAATTGACATCTCGACGTCGTCGGATGTGTGACACTCATGTTGATGTTTTCTCAGGAAACACTCACACAACGATTGCGCGCGCGCGCGTGCGTGTATACATTATGGAGTAACAATTTTATTTTCCATTTAATTCGGACTCGGAGCGCGGAAGATGCGAATCGATGGAATTGATTAATCGTACGTTCGAACATCGCGGTTACCAAGGAGACCAAGCAGGTGTAAATGGCCAAGAGCCGTGGCAGTCGGATTGTTAAGAAGTTTCTTATCGCCCTCGCGATCCTTCCTTCGGACGAGGAAAGTGGAGGAGGGAGTATTATACGCAGGAAGGGTCCGTCCGATCCGCCACCACCTGTCCGACGCCACGCGGACACTGTCTGTCGATCACGCAGACGGTCTGTCTTGCCCGGTGCCCTTCGTAACGCAGCCGACGGACGGACAGTTCCGTTTGATTAACCGCGCTCACGCGTGCGACGCGCGTCACCGTTGCCCCGACCAACGTGCGCGCAAATTACACGCGCGAATAGAGCATACTAATTTCGTTGCGAGTCATTTCTCGACGGTTCCTTGGAACACGTCGCGTTTTCCGGCGTGATGTTTCGGCGACACGTCACGCGCGGAGATTTATTTATCGCGCGACTAGATGGATTTCATACGATAACAGCAAGTATCTGCTACTGTCGTATATTAAACATAAATGGTTCGCAATAAATTAATTTATAATCAGTTTAATTACATATCATTACATCAGTTGTTGCGAAAGAAAATAATATACAATTAATTTTTAATTTTCTAGTTTTTGTTATTTTCTTTCATATACGTTCTTTCAATTTGAACTGCGGCTTTATTTGGAACAATATTTTTGAAGTACGAGAGAGTAATAATTACTAATATTCGTGTAAATGCGCATTGAACGACAAGAGGATCAAACCGTGCGGCCTAACGTGGCCGATCGAAGTGGCCGCAAATCGCGTGCACTATCGTTGCCACCAAAATGTGGCAGCGCGTTCGCCGCATTGTTCGGTTGTCAGTTTTACGCTCGTTTGCTCGGTGTCCGGTCACCGTCGCGCACCGGGTGTCGCAAAAACAACGAGTTCCGGTTCGCGAGTTCTCTGCCACGCGTTCGTTGTTTTTCTAATTCTCGAGGCAGTTTTCGCGAGAGTTTCACGATCTGTTATCTTGTTACAAGTTGACGCGAATTAACACACGCGCGTAAAATAATAGTTACTGACCCGTTACATCTGGGTGACCTAGAACGCTAATTAATTCCTCGAGAATTGCGCGCCAACATTTATCCTCGAATATTGTAACGATCAATCACACGATGGGTGGGTGCGTATCTGTAATTAATGATTGCGCGTCATTCAGCGATTCAAGGATGTGTCAATCGTTACAATAACATTTTCGTATTTTCGCAAAACGATCTCAAACGGAGGATTGACGGGGGGGGGGGAGAGCTTTCGCGATAAAGTCATCCTAACTTCGAGTTTCTCATCGCGCCGAGCGACGAGGTCTCGCGATTTCGACGTCTGCGGCGACTTTCCCAGTTAAGACAAGAGGTCTACGGGCGGCCAAAGTTTTGGAAATTCACGGGAAGGGAGTCGATCAGTCTCTCACCAGTCAACGAGATAAATCTGACTCATAAGTTACCGATGGGAAGGTTGCCACTGAGCTCGTGAGTCCGAGGGGTGGCCCTATCTACCCGGTGGAGGATGTCGAGGAAGAGGGGTAGAGAACGAGAGACGGCCTCGATGGAGGCCCCGTATCAAGATCTCTTTGCATCTCCGCTCGGGCGGGCGAGAGAGAGCGGCTGCGGAGAGAACGAGAGGCAGAATCAGGGGGGGTGCTTATCTCCGCGTTATTCCCGAAGGGCGAACCCCGTCAGCCTGGGACCCGGCAGATAACGTTCCCTCGCTTTCGCGCTATATTCCCTTCCCCCCCGATTCTCTATACTGGGTGTCGAAGTTGTCGGAATTGACTGCACGCTCCGACGCGACGCACTCGGTAAGAATGTTAAAATCGCGCCTACGAGATCGGGGGTGTTTAAAGGGATGCTGCCGTAGGCGCGTGCGGTTGCTGGCACGTTCGCTGGCGAAACGTGCACTTCGCTAAGAAAAGATTATCTTTTTTGCTCCGCTTAATGTGCAAGCATAAACTTAATTATGAAACTTTTTTTTTTATTGAAAAGGAGAAAAGTTATAGTTTAATTAAATTAAACAACTTTGCGCTCTCAAGTTTCATAAGAAGATTTACACATACTTTTAACGTAAAAAAAAATTAGTTTTAAATGTCAAATCAATCAATTTCGTTTTTGTCTCTGAAACTTTCCTAGGAAATAAACGAATTGATCGAGAAAAAAATACTCAGAAGATACAGCTCAGAAAGATACTCAACCGACATTGAGAAACTTCCGGCTGTGCACTAAGAGATTTAGCTGTTCTCTACATTTCTCTCAGTCTAGACAGAGAAATGCTAATATTCTTCTCACTGCCGTCTCTTCAATCTTCTCCCTGCCGTAAACATCGAATCGGACATGTCCCGACTTCCGTCATCAAAGACGGATCTTCTCCGCCTCTTTAAGACTATCCCCCCGGTATAGATGATCGAGTTTCATTTCTCCGGCGGGACCCGCACTGCTGGTCGTACTAAGATAAGCCTCCCTCGCGGCGTCTCTTTTTCTCTTGCCGTCGCTGAGGGGGTGAAAACGCGTATGTCAGTGTGTATCAACGGCGCGAGTGTGCGTGTGTGTTTGTGCGCGCGCGCGTTGAGACTGAGGGATCGAGTGGGGTGGTCGGTCGTTCGTGAAATAAGCTCCGCGGGGTTTTGGTGGTCGCGCTTTAGGGCGACTTAGGGCCGCTGCACACATTCGCCCCCAACTCGAAACGACTGACTGCCAGTCGTTCTCCGATCCGCGTCCTCCCTGCGCGCCGCACGATTCGTTCTCTCTCTCTCGTCTACCCTTCGCGTCCGAAACACCCCCCTCAAAAAGGCCCCCGCGAGCCCAGCTGCCGATGACGTTTCCACGTAGGTACCCGCGAGGCTCGCGTGTTTTCGACGTCGCTCCGATGATTTCGCTCTCTCACCGCCGCTCTCTGCGCCGTACAACCCTCTTTCCTTCTTTCTGCCGCCTCACCCTCCCGCACGCGCGAACTATCCGAATTCCGTAATCGCGATTATCCCCGTCGTCGGTCTTTTGGAAATGAAGTGCATGGAACTCGACGCCAGCAGTACTTTCGCGTGATTGATAATAGCTTGAAACATTGAAGACCGTTTCAGATAAAATAATGTGTCACTAAAAAAAGTCACTGTATCATTTGTGTTTTACAAAACGTAATATAAAAAGTATAAAAACTGTTTTTGAAGAAACACACGTTTCTCATTTATTATTCCACAATAATTTGGTTATGTTTTATTCTGTTTTCGATGAATAATCGTTTTATCTCAAAACTGCATTTTCTCCTTTCCTCCACGGTAATAAAAAACTTTTAAACGATTATTTATCGACGCAAAGATGCAGTGTTGTGACACTCGTCGCGAGTAAGCGACTCGGAATCTCCGGGCGAATGCGAGCGATTAATCACCGCGTTTCAAAGCTCGAGATTTACCTCCTCTTCTCTCTCTCTCCTTCTATATCTCTTCTTCTTCTCTCGTGATCCTATGCCATATTTCATTCGCTTCCAAGAAGTTATTGCTAGACATTGATGCCGTAACGAGAGAGGAGAGAAGATCCTGTCGATTCGTCCGTCGTCTTGAGCGGGAAATACTATCGCGCGACGATCGATTACGCGAGTCGAGATTCTCGATCGATAGCGAGCGGAACGGTAGCATCACCTCAGGGGCCCGGAGAATCACCATAAACGGGGGCCCTGCCTCGAGAGACACGAGACACATGGGACACCGCGGGGGTCCGCGATATACCCCAGATACGTATCGACACACACCGATCGTTCGGTGGCGCGAGTCGCATGTCGTCCCCGAGGACTCCGTCCCGTTCGACGAGAGGTGTGGTTGTTGTCCAGAGGCGAGCTGAAACTTGAATCCTCGCATAAACGACGGTCGGCGCGGTTCTCGACGGCGGCGGCGGCGACGGCGGCGGCGGCTAAGTGGTTTCCGGCTTTTTTCGATTTATAATCGACGGGACGATTACCGGAGAAGAGGTAGCGTTCCGGGGCCGGTCCTGGGCGCCTACTGTTGGGCCTCGCCACGGCCCCGAGGGGATGTTTGATTATTATCCGGCTGCTCTTTCCTATACGGAGCTCTTTTCTCTCTTCTTTTCATACTGTCTGTCCTTCTCCGATGATCTTTATGGATCAGACATCGACCGGTAAATTAGCACCTCTTGGAAGCCAAGGACAGCCACGGAGAAAATTGCGACGGGCGTCCAGGAAGTAGCGCTTCGGGAGAGGATGTCGGAAGGACGATCGCCGCCGGCAACGTTCGAAACGGGTGATTTCCTAATTGTTATGTTTTCGCGTTTAATGTTTTAATATCGCAAAATTCCGTCGACTTTATGGGTGTAGATTCTCCTCTCTCATCTTATTCGTCATCGTTCGTACCGCGATGTATAAAATAAAATTATTTTCCCATAGAATCTTGTTGTTTTGCTGAAATACGCGAAGGGTGTGTTTCGGGTTAACGCACTCTCGACAATTTTCTTCAGAGGAGCGCACGTCGCGTCGGCGAAATTCACGCATCGCATGCTTTTCTCGGTAAGACGAGCCGGTCGGGGCCGGGCGCAAGGTGTGGTTCGCCGCGACGTAACCGGCGTATAAACGCCGCACGGTTTCGGACGTAAGTGGTTTCCGGCTTTTTCGGTTTATAATCGGCCGACGATTACCGTTCGGAGTAGCGTCCCGGGATCGGTCCTTCGGGTGCCTACTGTTGAGTTGTCTCCCCTCTTGCCGTTTCCCCTCTGCTCTCCTCATCCCCTTCATCACCGTAGGGCCCCTCGCGGCGACGGGGGTGTATACGATCGGCGTGGCCTCTCTACAGGGCCCTTCAGCCACGATCAGATATAATCCCTACGTGGGCAGGCGAGGTAGCGCGCTCACCTGATTCTTTATCTCATCTGATGGCTTATCGGCACCGGCGACACTTCCGACAGGACGCGTCTCTTGACAAATCGAGGGCGATGAGGAGAAAAAAATTACCCGGGTGTGTCCGCGAGAGACGAGCTCGTCGCTACCCGGCTACGCGGAAGTGCCTTCTCCGTTGTGTGCGTGATCTGATCGTTCTGCTCAAACGACCAGTTTGGAATTTATTGAAATGTCTCTCGATGGCAGCGAGAGTGGCAGTCTCTCAGTTCGGAGAGAGAGAAAGGTTATTTCAATATTTCACGAGATTTAATTTATTTTTTTTCTTTATAGTTATTAATAATTCAATCAATAATCAGAAACAAAACATTGAATTTTTGCACAGTGTCCTAAACGCTTCGAGACGTAAGTGAGAAGTTGCAATAAATTGTTGTGTTTACGAGAAGAGAACTACGCACTTTTCAGCTGCTTCAAATTTACAACGCACATCATTGGATAGCTAATGAGTGCAGTTAGTCAATGTTCACATTGAATTCCTTTACTCATGAATGCTCTTTAACAATGCACAGCGCGGTCCCCTTTGCTGAAAAATTGTAGCGATCACTTTGAAGGGGCCTGTACCGGCTACTCGCGCCCATCGCCGTGTAGGTGTACGGCGAGAGGATAGAAAGAAAGAGGGAGGCTCTCTCTAAGAGAGAGAGCGCGAGCGAAGGTAGGGTGGTTTAATCACGGGGGCTATCACAATCCCTAAGTGGGCTTCCTGCCCGCTTCGGAATTATAGATAATGTCAGATAATAATAACACACCCTGTAGGGCAGGCCCCGGAGCCCACCAGAGGCAATAAGTATAAGGTAACTCGAGGTGGAGAGTGAGCAGCGGCGGGAAGTGAGAGGGACGGGAGGGAGAAAGCGAACCTGGTGCGGGGCGGTGGTGGTGGTGACGGCGGCGTTGCTGGTGGTGGTGGTATTAGTAGGAGGATAAGTATAGGCTGCGCGAGAGAAGCCAAGTGGGTTGAGGTGGACAGAGCTGGACGTAGGACGCACATCGGCGAGAGAGAAGAGGAAGAAGGAGAAGAAGAAGAAGAAAAGAGAAAGAAAGAGAAAAGGACCTCGCTTCTTCTCTTCAGGGTTAGCCTTCTGGTAGAAGTTGGGAGTCGGGAGTCGGGCCCAGCAGTCTGGGGCCCCATACGTGCCGGGCCACGGGGTCATTCGGGACCCCCGTTTCCCAGCCCCACCCTCTGCGCGTCCCCTCGACCCCCGGGTCCCGCCCGTCGCGCCCCCCATCACTTTTTCTTGCTTCTCGCTCCGCACACCTTCGGCGACCCCGCCACCTTCGCAACACGGGATATCGCATAACGCGGTGTTTCTCTCTTCTTGTTCGCCTTTCTATACGATGTTCCGTCTTCTCTCTTTTTCTCTTTCTCTTCTCCTGAAACGATCGATGATCCGTGGCGCGGCGCGGCCGTGGCTCTTCTTCAGGTTTTCCGTCCGCAGGAAGGCGCGCCGAGGTGCGATCGCCGCCACGAAGGTTTTGACAGTTCTCTCCGGGATCCTCTTCAAGTGAGGAGGAAAGAGGGAGGGACGCAGCTAGGTGAGGGACAGGTGAGATTTCCGAGGAGATAATCGCCGCGCTCGTTGCCTCCGCGATGTGCATGCGAGACACAATGTGGACGTTCCCGAGGCTCGTCGAGCCGTCGCGAATGCTGCCTCGTCGGTGAGCAAACCGGCTGGGAATCTTTAATCGCGATAGCACACGCAACGTATACGCATTTTACGCTAGCTCGATCTGCGCCGCGTGTCTCAACGGCAGTTTTACGCCGTTATTTCGACTTGAGATTGATCAGTATATCTGTCGTAAAATTCTCACAAGTGTTGTCGCTTTAATTCGCACGTATTTATTACAATTATCACCAGTGTTAAAAAAAAAAAAAAACAATGACGTGTGTAAAATTCACGTAAAGCGCGAAGCAACTTTTTTGAGTAACACAGAAAGCTCCCCATCTTCAAAATCGATCAGTATTTTCGTACTCTAAAATCGACAATTTCGAAACTCTTGCGATCCAAGTCAAGTTTCACGGTCTGCTCTCGTTTTTTGTCGCGCTGCTCCCTTTTCTTTCGGTCCTCCCGAGAGAAACGCGCCATCAAAACAGTTTACATCTCCGTCGCCAGTCAGAGACGCCGTATTAATTAGCACGCAGAAACGCGATTAGACCGTGGCGCCACGCACATCCGTCTGCGAATGCGTCTTGTGCGCGCACCCGCCCTTCGGCGCGTCGTAACCCCCGTCGTAAAGCGGGCGATATGACATTCAACCGCCCGGTTCGGGACACCTACTTTTCCCCGGGACACCTGTTCGTCCCCCGAACCTCGTCTTCTCTTCTCTCTCTTTTTCTCACTCGCGCATCACCACCCTCTCGCGCATGTCGCATTTTAAACATGTTAGAACCCTTGAAATAAAAACGGATGACCCTGCGCGACGAAGAAGACTCCTGCGGTGACCCTTTTACCCTCTCTCGTCACGCATATCATCCGTCGGGGCGCAACAGCGACGCGCTGGGGTGGACAGATGGGGGGCGTAGCTCCTTTTCCAGCGCGCGTATATAAGTGCCTCCATTATTGCGCGCCGGTGTCTTCCTTATGTCAGACGCCCGCTCGTCGTCGTTACGCCGTTTTGTGCGTATACACCGTGCCCACGACGAGGGGGCGTGGTGCGAAATTGTGGCAACCGGCCGGTGCAACGGCGGGTAATCGTCGCGGAATCGATGTTATCCGTGAATGAGGGTGCTAATATTGCCCGCTCTATTGTGACGATTATTACCGCTGGAAATTGGCTCATTGTCGTTTACGCGCGCGTTAAACATCGCTTTTGACGGCCCTGCGCGCTAAATTCGCTAGAATTCCGCAAACGCACATATAGAGAGATTTTAATAATTTATGCGACATATATGTAATTTATATAAATAATTTGAATATTTGGTATTTGGTATTTCGGACGTTTATATAATAATTCTTAATTTTTGCATAATATTTGTCAAAGTTGCGTTAAAAACCTTAGAATCTTAAACGTACTTTTGACACATATGTATCTCGACATTTATAGAAACGGTAATTGAAGAGCAATTTCTCTCTCTCTCTCTCTCTCTCGATATTCGATCAGACGTGGTACGTCATCGAGAGATTCTTCCAGCGACAAGACTCGACGAGGCTCCACAGCAATCTCTGCCAAACCACGTTAATCCCCCCATAAGACCCGCTAACACAATTAGGACAACGCGAAACACAATTACCCTCGGCGGAGTCACCCCGTAGCCAAGCATCCCGGAATTACGAATTGACGACGAAAGAGAGAGAGAGAAAGAGAGAGAGAGAATAACGGCGCACTTGCCTTGTTCGCTTCGCCACCCTGTCCTGCAATTTCAAACTCTCTTTTAGACGGTCCCGAATTTACGTTCGGTTATTGGACGCGAACCGGATTGTCAATAATACGCGCGTCTGATCAGACGGTTTAACTCCACTCGCCAGCCTCGCGCTTCCAAATTGCACAGTTAAATGAATTTTAGATCAACTTTAAATGAACGCAAACGCGCGTATCTGGCTCTCGCGGTAAAAGTGCCCCTGATACATTATTATTACCCTTTATCATAATTAATAGAATTTATACAGTAAAAACTACATCAATTAACGGTGTGCCAAAAAAAAGAATATTTAAATAAATACTTCAATCAAATTGAAAGCGCACTATTTTTTTATTTACTCTCAAAACAGTTCGTTCCCGATAGCTTTTGCAACTCGCGAGAGAACAGAGGAAATCTCATCCAGGTGGTAGTAGTGGTGGTGCGGTGTGGCAATCTAGAGATTGTCATCCGGATTGAGATTTTCCGGCTCGAGAACAGCCCTAAGGGCAGCAACGGGGTCCGATTGAGAAATCGCGCCGTCACCGCCGATGGACCGTGACGGTACCTGTTGTTAATAAAAACACGAGGTCAAACGCGCACCGGTAACCATCGTCGTCGTCGTCGTCGTCGTCGTCGCCATCCGACGCGCGCCGCCGGTCGAACGGGGGAGATTGGGGGGGGATTGTGATTCCAACGGAGTGTACTCTGTCATGCGCCAGGTGCCGGCGGGTGGTTCGTTCGCGGGGGAAAGGGGCGAAACGGCGCGAAGGGATGCGGAAACTCTAACGGGTGTTTTGAACCCTTTGTACGCCACACATTGCCGAGCGCTCGCAGTCGATTCATGTTTCGGCAAGTGCGCCGCTAATTTTCAATCACCACTCCACCTCTTTGCTCCCTTCTACCTGCCGCTCTCTACAAAAGCATTAACTCTCGTGAGCAAACCTTTGTTATCTCTATTTCTCCTCTACAAGTGGAAATGTTGATTCGAGATGTCGCAATGAGACACAAAGATAAATAGAGAGAGAGAAAGAGAGGAGAGTGTGGGTGAGTTAATACGAATTCAAAAGAAAAGATTCGCGGATGAGAATATTTAGGAATTTCTTAAGACATTGTTAATAGAACGAGTTCTACACAAAATTCTAAGAAATATCTAAAAGGCGTCTTAAAGACTTGGAGCGCCTACTGGGCGAAGTAAGACGTCTTAAAGGATTAGTTGTCTGAAGAGTATCTTGTTAGAGATACTCTTCTTCCTTAAAGGACGCACTCCAGACGTCTCTATGACATCATTTTGGATATATTTGACACGGAGAAAGAGTATTTTGCGTCTCGAGATGTGATATATTTTTCTAGCAAGCGTATTAATAAAACAATAAAAAAAAAAAGAAAGAAAGAAGTAAATACTTCAACTCGGTTGGTCAAGTACGCGGGATGATAAGAGCGCAATACGTCATATCACGGGGGTGAAAATCAGATATCGCGGCGGGAGGTCCTTTTTTATCGGAAAAACGAGCTCGCGGCGAGAGTTTGAATATTCAAGCCCGGTCGTTCGAGCGCGAGCATGCGACGGAGGTCGCGTTCTCTCGCGGGGGTCGAAGGCTACGTGGAAAGACGACGAGGACGAGAGAAAGAGAGAAAGAGAGGGTGCAAGCGCGCACGGGGGCGGTTGGTCGAGATTGCGTGCGTTTACAAAGCAAATGGCTTGAAAATAACCGAGCGGCGTGCCCCGTGGGCACCACGGGGGAGAGAGCGCTCGTCGGGTGCGCGAGGGTGAAGCCGAGAGCGAGAAAACGACAGAGAAAAAGGAAAGGAATAAAATTGTGACGAGAAAAGGAGAAAGAAATCGGGAGGAAGAACGGAGAGAGAGAGAAAGAGAAGTCGAGTAAACGTGGGAGAAAGAAAGGCTCTCAACGGAGAGAGAAAGAGGAATGTGTTGTACGACAGGGGGAATCGAAGCCATCCCCCGGTGGCAGAGAATCGAGAAGAGGCCCGAAACGTGGGAGAACGAGAGAGTGAAAGAGGAAGGAGATAGAAAGAGAGAGAGAGAGAGAGAATTGTATACGCGGGGAGGGGGTGGTATAATCGATGCGGACATGTGCAGTTCCCTCGAGGGTAGCAACCCCTAACTCGCCAAACCTATTTATACAACAATGCTCGGTACAACTCCCCCGTAAACCACCCTCACGGTGGACCGCCGTGGCTGCTGTTGCTGTTGCCGCTGCACACTCCACCGCCCCTGCACGTATACACCTACCCTCCCCGTACTCATCCGCCGCCCTCACTCGGACCTTCTCTGTTGCCTACGGTTTATAATCAACCCCTCTTTTCTGCCCTTCGCTCGTGCTACGTCGACCAACCCCTCGACACGAGCGGTTTATCTTTGGGGGGTGCCCGAGCGCGAGAGACCGGAGCTGGTATTTTAAATAGCAAATACTTATCTCGTCGACGAGGGGCGGGCAGGCGCGACCTGATAAGCGGGTCGAGAGAGTGCAAGCGCGTATGGGACGATTAGGGGTGAGAATCGCCAAGAAAGCGATTGTGATATTTTCCTTGAAACGCAAGCACGCGCGCGCGCGCGCGGAGTCTTGACCGCTGATTTTCACTCCCGCGGAAATTCTAATGTATTTTCTCATTTGCTGTCAATTACGCGGCATATACACACACGTGTAATTGGCTAATTTTAATTTGCTATTTTATGCAATTAGGTACATATAAATCATTTATTACTGATGTTATTAATATTCAATATTACTATCGTTGCTGTTATTATCGTTATTATTACTACTAATCAATCGTAATTGTATATTATCGTAAGCGTTATTTGCTTTTAATTGTAATCACGCCAATTAGCAAATTGCGGCAACAAATTATCAAAAATAATTTATTCCGTAATAATAGAATTTCCGATAAAGGATTTATACTTCAATCGTTTCTGTTGGAAACGTCATTCAAAAGGCGGGGAAATGCGCAGATGCGAATCGCACAACGGCGACGCGTCATCTCCGAAATCGGAAACTTCGCGTCGTTCCAGAAATTCGCGTTGAAAAACTGCGCGTGTTTTACTGGCGCAGATAAAGTCGCGTATACGACAAACTATACGTGCATTTACATGCATGTATGGTAATAAGAATGCCGGTTACGACCGTCGCGTTTATGTCGAAATAGGCCGTACACATGCCGCTATAATATGTGCATGCGTGCGTGTGTATATGCTCTCCATATATAAGGCGACATGAAAATTTCGATACAAACGAGCGGGATTTTTTTTTTTTTTTTTTTTTTTTTTTTTTTTTTTTTTGTAATCGGGAAAACAATTTTCTTCGGGAAAAAACGTTGACACGGTTAAGCGTAATTACGAGATTAATTTAAATATAAATTAATACAAATATATAAATGTTACAAATAATATTACATTATTTTGTATATTGATCTTATAAATAATTAATTTTTATTTGTATAAGTGTATAATAATTAAAATAATAATAAATTGTTATTTTCTCGAATTTTACAAACTTTCAACATATATATTTGCGTAAGTAGTGTAAGATATAGGCACGACCGCTGAAGACTTAATCCATTCGCACGTTCACGCAGTTAATTTTCTGCGCCGGAATTAAAAAAAAAAAAAAAATTCATACGTACGTGTCTCAATAACTCGAATTCTTAATCATCTTCCCGGAACGTCCGTAATCTTTGCGAGGAACCCGCGTAAGTCCCGTTGAGGCGCAACCGTCTCGCCCTCGACGTCGCCTGTAAGACGAGAAACCGACAGACAACGAACACCGAACCGGCGAGTACGCGCTCGGGGAACGGCTTTGTCCTACGCCTGTACAGCACGGGGTCTCCGCGGAGAGAGAGACAGGCAACCCGTGTGTAAAGAAAGGCACGTTTCGCTTTCGCGTTTCGAGAACGTCACACGGTGGAAGAGCGTGTGCGCGGCTTAATGCCGCGGAAGAAAGAAAGAAGGAGGCGAACGTTCTGTCGCGCGCGTCTGCAAAACAGAAGGACTCCCGCGCGACGTTGTGGAACGCGCAGGTAATCCGGATTTCGGATTAGCCTAAGCCCGGGGAAACGCCAGGAGGTCTCGCCGGAGCGGACTTCTAGTCCGCTTTCTGTTAGCTCCGAGGGAGAGCGACGGAAATGCAGAGACGCGCGCGAGCATCGCGCGTCAGACACGTTTCTCATCTTCCTCGCCGCATTCGCCACACATCCAACGCTGACAACGTCGCCACTCGACGTCTCCATTGTCCGGTTATAAACGTCCCACGTCGGCCGAATTTTGTGAGGATTCTTTTCTCCTCCCTTCTTCACCACCACCCCCCTCCCCCTCTCTTCGCTCCTCGCCGTCTTTTCTCCCCGAAGAAAAACGCTCGGGCGACTTTTACGCGCGTGGGACGTACGATGATTATTGGAGGAACGAAAGTGGACGGCTCGCTATCGCGAGCGTACGATCGCTGAATCCGTCGCGTGTTACATGTCGCTCGAAATGTGGATTTGCTCGGCTTCTCTTTTAGAGAGAATACATCGTAGGAGTTTGGAAAGTACAGAACAAATGAGTCGCGGGACTTTGAGCGAAATTTCTCTTCCTCTCTATCTCTCTTTCGCGAAAATACTTTTATTACAAAGAGACGAATATTTTGATCGACGCGTCAACAATCGCGAGAGTTACGAACAGAGAAGCAAATTGCTTGAAGGAAAGCGGTTCTCGATTCAGCGAGATCGTTTTACTTTCGAGAGATTCGGCGAGAAGTCTGCTTTCCCGAAAGAGAGTCCCGTGCCAGCAGCAAAGTTTTCGCGGCAGCGCGTCTGATCAAAGTTTAGAAGTGAGCTTGTTCCACTTTAAAACTGAACAATTGAAAGCGACAGGGGACACGATCGATCGAGAGGCTTCTCAAACGAATCTCGGTACCTCGGAGCATACATTTCGGGGAAGAACTTGAAGAACAGTATTTCTCGCGCGACCGTCGCCGCTTCGGGGGTGATCCGCGGGGGATTAATTCGAGCCTGTGACAGCGTGCGCGCGCGAGCGCACGTACGGTAAGCAGGGCGTGATTTGTAAGGCCTCCTTGCGTAACGATAACGGAGACGAGGGGACCTCGTTTCGCGACACGTGCGCGGACACGTGAGCGAGTCGTCGAAGCGCGTTCGACTGTGACACGTCGGCGGCTCTTGGCCCTGGAGCTACCACCCTTTGGAAACCTCTCTTTGTCGTTCCTGTTCTACATGTCTGTCTGAACGCACATCTCTCCCGAATAGATACGCATCGATGAATGTATAGCCGATATTACCGATATGGTATATCGATGTAAGGTCGCGGAGATATACAAAACTTAATCGGCATCTTCAAATATATATTATAATTTTTTATGACATATTTAATATAGAATAATATAATTTCAATATACTTAGTAATTATAATGTAATTTTAATATATTTAGTAATTTTTTTGTGTCGGGTTACGACAAAAAGGGCTTCGGAGATCCCTTTTTGTTCATTGCCTTCAAGTTATCTACACATTGTATTGTTTGACGCTGAAGACAACCGCACGTAGCTTTTAAATATATATAATATTTTTAATATGTATTGACAAAAGAAATAAATTTTCCGCGTGATTGATCGGAAGTTTTCTAAGTGGGAAAAAGGAGATATGTCGCACTTGCGCACATATTTTAAATAAAATATATGTTAAACTGTTCTTTATAGATATACATATAAGTTTTTTCCCTTACTGTGTTTTGTCAAATAAATTTTGCCTCGACTGTAACTGTTTCTCTGCCGACAATTGTTTTACATATTCGTAATGCAGATGTCGAAAATAATTTTCCCATTAATCACGAGATAACATTCTGCGCAAAGTTTAATCGGGTTTCTTATCTGTTACGCGTGATAAGCGCGTGAAGAATGTCCGTACCGATATTCCCGTTTTCTTACTCTCTCCGCGTAAACGAGGGTAATAAAAGAATACGAGGATACGGAGAACCGAGAGGGATGCGACTCCCCTCGGGACGGTTTGTCTCTGCAGGACTCCCACGGGAGCCCGTGGCAGTTCCTGGGGCGCGGAGGCGGGCCGCGCATCTGTCGAATCTCCCGGGATGTGTATCCCGCAGGAGGCTCCACCGCGCAGGACACACACATTACACGGAAGGCCGACGCCTACGTCGACGTCGTTACAACGCGCGTTACAACATATCGCATGTGCGCGCGCGGGTAACTATCCGGCTAAATTACACGTCAAACTCTCGCCACATGGACGCGAGAAGGGGTTGGAATTCTCCAGGGTGATCCGAAGCGCTTTTAATTACGTCAAATTATTTCGCACGCGTGTAGTCTAAGGAAATTTTATCAAACTAGACGTCTACGTAACAGGAATTCGAAAAAAAGTGAAGCATGCTCGACGGATTGAAAAATAATGTAAATAAAGCAAAAAAAAAGCGCACGACAACGTCTCTCGTAATAACTGGAACACTCGGAAATGCGTACACAAAACAAATCATCTCCGTCGAAGATATCACGTCGGAGAAACAAATGAAGTTGATAATTTAACATGACAGAGTAATATTTCACGTGCGATACATAAAAATGCAGTTGTTTTTCTTCTAATATCGAGCGATTATACAAGTCATTTTCGCGCGCACTGATTCGCACGCGTTCGAAATAAATAGAACACCAGTTTCGAGAGGATGGTGTATGTATATATATATCTTTAATGAAATTCCTGTCACCGCCTCCTCTCGAGGAAACCTCGTTTCGTCGTAAACTGCGACGCGGGACCATCGACTCTGTACACACACTTAGCGAGTGCACTTGCAACAAGCGCCAGGGGGTGGAAAGCTGCTTGTGTACACACGGTGTATACGCGAAACACATGGGGGATGTACAGGCGGTGGCGTCGTTGGTGGCCCCAGCGGAGCCGTGACACGAGAAGGACACGACGCGAAGGACGTCCGATCGACCCCCGGGGGGTGTCGCAGAAACACATCAAAATCGAATTCACCAGATGTCCACACAAGCCGCCGAAGCTCGCTCTTCCCCTTTTCCTTTTCTCGGTACGACGACGTCGCACTCGCTAACGACGTCAGAGCGACGCAGATGCGTTTACGACCGACGATTTGGGGAAGGAAAAGGATTCGGACCACCTGAGGTTCACCCTCCGACAAGAATATATATTTCTTCTCTTAGACAGAAGGAAAGAAAAACGAGAAAATGATAAAGATGAAAGCGACCGATAAATTGATGACGATGGTAATCGCGACGGTAATTGATCTGTTAACGTAATTAATGATTACGTCACGTTGATGACTATGAGATTTAATTATCCCGTGATTGCAGAGTGTTTGGGACAAAAATAAATAAATAACTTATTCTAAAAATGTTGTTGCAGATATGTGTGTGTGTGTGTGTGTGTGAATCACTTACGCGAGTCAAGTTTTTATAACATTATTATTTTTAATACTATATAAATCACAATATGGAATAAGAAATGCCGGGACACGTGCGCGCGCGCGCACGCACGTCGTTCACAACGAGATTTTCACGAAATTTCCACCGGCGAGATGGATTTGCCAAGCGGGATGTTGGCGTAATTCTGTTACGTCATCACGCGGTGTGAGCGCAGTATGTGTGTATTGCTACCTGCAAGCGTGTGTATTACTACCTGCTTTTCGCTTTGAATTTTTTCGCTCACGTCATTCTGGTATTTAGCCGGGATTGCCTTTTGAATAAGTCCAACGTGCTTTTTGACGCACGAAAAAAGCAAACTGCCCGACGACGCGACGTGTACATTTAAACGCGCGGCGTAACGCGCGGTGTAACGTAATGCGGCATACTTGATTGGCGGCGTATAAACGCGACAACTGCACGCGAAAGCTACCCCCAAAGCGCGTACATACACCATACGCGTATATAAAATACGCGAGATATATCTGACATAATTTGCAAACTGCACACCTCGGAGAATTGATTTTATTTCACGCATTCAAACAGAATTTTCGCGGAAATTTGTTAAATAATATTTCACAAATTATATATTTTTCGATTATATATCTATCATTTTCTGTTCTGTTTACTTCTGGTTTTTTTTTTTGTTTTTTGTTTTTTTGTCCTTTCAAGTTGTGCGTTTTATCGTCTTTGATCGCTTCATATCATGGCGACTATTCAATTTCCTCATCTTGTCAAAGACACGCGCGATATAACGTTTTTTCCATAACAGATCGTCTGGCGATTTTCTCGGTCTACGATATATCGTTGCGCGTCGAGACACATCGTGTCTCTATTCATTAGGCTGATGTCTAGGCTGATTCATTTAAAATCAATGTGACAAGTTTGATGATCCCGAGTCGGCGGCGATACAAATACGGAAATCAGAGACACATGCTAATAAAAAAACGTAATAAATGCTCACTTACCTCATTAACTTCCGTTGTCGAGATGGGTTTTTTTCTTAATGATCGCTCGATTGTTATCTGTGTTATGTCCGATCGTGTTGATACACGCGCGTAATTCCTCTCATTAATTCAAAGATCCGTCACACACATGTCGTAATCTTGATCGATCAGTTGTGCTGTAGCCACAAAAACTCGATACAACTTCAAAACAGAAAAAGAAAATAACGATGCAAAAACAGTATGAAGTATTTGCGCTCGCGTTTTATATATATAATTTGACGTGCTGTTAAAAATTTATGCTGTTTTTGCAAGAATCAATCATTTAATTATTTTAAGAACACAGAGTAAATTGCTATTAACCAAATAAATCAGTATCTCAATTTAAGTAGACAACGTTTTAATTTATACATTTGTGTAATGTTTTTGCCGAACAATTTTCACGAAAAAAAAACAACTATCAATAATACGTCGCCTTCGTCGATAAAGATATAAATCGTCGTTTATTGATTTTCCATGCGTCTCTCTCGTTCAGCTGAGAGAGAGAAAAAAGACCGCACGGCGATCGGAAGGAAATGAAATGCAAAGGCTCTGTGTACGGAAATACGAGGTGGTTTATTATGATAATATTTATAATCGTTATATATATATATATGTATATATATATATTTTCTTTCTCAATCTTGCCTTGTGTGCTATGTGTGTGCACGCGACACACATGCGTCTCACTTCCGGTGTAGCCCTCGATGAGAAAGTTCAGCCATCTTTGCGCGATTTCGGTTCAGTTTCTTTTTTTTTTCATTTTTTTTTTTTTTTTTGTTTCAGCAAAGAGAGAAAGATATAAGACAGAGTGATTTCTTTCTGTGTGTATTTCTCGTGTGTATTTACATCGATCTCGCCGCCTTAACAGATACAAATTACATGGTTTCTATTTATATTTATATTTTAATGATAATATTAGTATACAGCGTGTCCAAGTGTGTGTGGATCTGTGTGTGTGTGTGTGTGTGTGTGTGTATGCACGCGTGTGACGTTGCGTGTATGTGTACGTATGTAACGTGTGTCTCTCTTCTGTGTATGTGCGAGTTTCAACTGACTTTCTCGTGTGTGTACGTGTGTGTCGTCCAAGGTGTGTACAACAGCAGATATCTACAGGGTGTCTCCAAAGTAACGTCGCGAAATAATCAACAGGGAGAGTACAATATTACACGACAGGGACCTTCGAAAATTTTATACACAATAATATATAATAATTAATAATAATAATATTAATAATAATAATGAAAATATTAACGTCGGCGTCGCGATGCCGAGACGTGTGTGACAATAAAAAGCTAATGGCGCTGTCAACTCCTCGACAACGATTAACCGAACAAGCGAACGCGCGCACTTCTCGCACGCATTACAATCTGTATCTTACAGAAGTGACGAGTAGATAAACGACTCGCGGATCGTCGCATCGGGAATGGGGGATGCGATTTTTTTTTTGCGAAGAAAGAGTTAGGGGATCAAAAAAAACGAACAAAATAAACGAGAACGCGTTACTAGGAAGAAAAGCAACGAAGCCTTCCGTCGCTCCTTCCCTCTCGGAATCGCTCGTCGTCGCCATTTGCGCGTCTCGTCGTCGCTCGGCGCTTTCCGCGATTCCGTTCGCGTTTTTTGGGGCGCGCGGGCGGAATTATTATAAGGGACATTACTTAAAACTCGTACTACCAGGCCAGCCCTTCGCTTTGCATCTGGTGCGGCTCCAGGAACCCGCCGCCCGCGACCCCGCCGCCGCCGCCGCTACCGCCGCCTGGCCCGCCACCGCCGTTCCCGCCGCCGCCGCTCGGATTACCCTGCCCTCCACCTGGGAACAAGCAAACGCACAAACGTTGGCGTCGATGCCAATTAAGATTTAAATCCCAGACCAGCCGGAAGTCCCGCGAAAGTCGTCGGGACAATCCGCCGCCGACGGGTTTATAAATATTAACACTATCTCCCCCTCCCCCTCTTCCTCCTCTCTTTTTGGTAACTGTGTTACACTTCTTATTGATGCGCGATGATATTATATTTCGTAAATAAAATCGGCAATTTTTATTCCGGACAGCGATGATAACTGTCCGCTTTTGTTGCGACATTCAAGTGAAACTCTATATACTGTCGTATTTCTGGATAAGCAATGAGAATTGAAGAGAAATGCAAGAATTAAGATTTCACGTACATTAATATTCAACAACAAAGTTTTTTTACTCGATGTATGCAAGAATCCTGGATGTAACGACGAGGTTTTACAACAAATATCGCGACTGTCGGTGCAACAACTATCGCCAATCGTACTTTCTTCAGCAAATTCGCATGATACGCGTGCGATCCGACTGACACGCCGGTGATAGTCGGGAATAAGGCGCGCATATGCATATTTTATACATTCGAGCCTTCGAGCTTATATGGAAAACGCGATCTTTTAGAATTAGAAGTATCGCTCGCGAAAGGTCACGACGCGTGATTGCCAGATCTCAATTATCCGTGCGTCAGGCACCGAAAGGAAGTGACAATCACACGCCTGCCACACTTTGTTGCGGCGAAAAGCTCGCATAGGTAGAAATTCCTCGCGCAACACCGCCTTTATATCTTTCGTGCACGAAATAGCGCGAGATCCCGGCGCGACTAAACGCCGCGCGCGATGCGGCGATACGGCAAAAATGATAGCCGAGTGCGAAAGGTTAATAGCAACGTATAATTTTCGTTTCAACGTGAAACGTTGAATGGCGTGAAACAGTTCCGATTCGATACCGCGGGACTAAAGCGTTCCTAATTAACACGACACGGCATGTTCGATCCAACAAAGATGTGCATAATAAATCGTCACGAATAATCGTCATGAAACATGCGCGCAGCCGTAGCAAAAAATCATATTACGTAATACCTGCACCTTTTCCGGCCTTTTCGCGCGCACTTGCAGAAGGCCGAGTTGTGAGAAGAAAAAATATAAGTGCCAGATTATTAATTTGAAAATACAATTTATTTTCTTCTCTGAACAGACAACGCAGCTATTAACGCGTGTGTATTGAATAAAATTAATATAAAATTGAAATGTCCAATTAGTATATAAAATTAATATAAAATTAATGTCCAAAGAGAGCGGAGGAAAATTATTCGACGTGTGTATTATACGGAGAAAAAAAAATTCGCGCAAAAAATATCAGATATTTCTCGGCAACTGCGAAACACGGCGATTTTCTTTCAAGCGCGCGAATTAATGGCCGAGTCACGAAAAACATCGGAATAACAGAGTCGGGCACTAATAAATTATTAAATATCGTAAAAACGTACACGTTTTCTCGAGTTTTCGTCGTGGCGGTAATGCCGTCGGCGGGGTTATTTTCCCTCTTACCTGAAGGTGCTAGGAACTCGCCGGGACTGCCGCCGGTGGGCGCAGGAGGCCCTTGCCCGGGGGGCCCCGTGAGAAATTCCGGAGGGCCGCCCCCCGCGCCCGGAGGTGGATACTCCCCTGCCACCGCCACTGCCGCTGCCATGCCCGCTAAACTGGCCGGGTCCAGGCCTGTCAGAAACAGATTACGTACTGTTCTCAGAGGGGATCGTATCCGCCCGGCCATCTCCGAAACCGGCTGTCATAATTATCGCGGGGCCTCTCCCATTCCTTCCTCCTCTCTCTCTCTTTTACCTACTTGATTCGAGGTTTATTATAATTACGCGAGATTCTGGGACTATAGACTCTACACTCGGGGGGCCCCGGCGTAAATCGGCCCGTTTTTGCTCCGGAGTCGAACGCTTAGGCAAAGTTTAGCGCGGGAGCGCTTATATTTAATATTACATCCGAGTGGGAAATAATTTTACGATCAAAAAAAAAACTCTCGCCGAAAGAAAACATTTTCTAAGAAACTAAAAACTTCGCAAGTACATATCTTAAATAATTAATAAAATCTCACAAAGTGAACTCACGCGAAATAACGTCGAAACATCTTCGAAACTACGAGTTCGTTCGGTATTATCAAAGAAATATCGCCAAAGAAGCGACAAGATAACAATAGCGCAAGAATAAGATGGGATAAGACTCACCTGGATTTCCCGTGCCGGCGAAATGCGGCCCGTGGGGATGCGGGGGCGGATGCGCGCCGAAGAACTCGTGGTGGAAGGCCACGGGGCCGCCGTAGCCAAATTCGAATTTGTCGGGGCCAAAATAGGGAAAACCGGGCGGCGGTCCGTCCTCGCCGCCGAGGGCGCCCGGGTTTAGGTTCAGCGGGAAGCCGCGCATCTTGCGCGAGCCCCCGAAGAAGGGGTTTCTGCCCATCGACGTAAGCTGCTTCAGCCTGCGCTCCTTGCTCCTCTTGTTCTGAAACCAGACCTGTAACAGGCCGCGCAGGACCGGCCGCCTTTAATCGTTGAATTATTTATAACGACGCGAATCGCTCCCCCCTGCACGCTATCTTTCAATTTTGCGTCTAGTCGCCTTGTAATTACAACATCTCGCTCAAGCAGGTATTAATCACGGATCCTTCAAAATTGTTAAAAAAATATCACGGCACTTATTGCCTTTCCGTGAACATGAAGGAATTTTAATTCCGGGAGAGCGTCTCTCTCTCTCTGTGTGTGTCATATATTTCATTCTATTTTAGTCTTCTCTTTATATATCGTGACGCACGTGAAGGCAAATAGACGTGTTTTTTTATTGACACTGATGCTCGGCACTTTCAGCTTTGCACGCTGCGTTGTGAGAAAAAAATACGCGATGAAATGAAACAGGAGCTAAATCGCGTTATACGAAGAGAAAAACGTTGCCGCTTCTCGGCTATGACGGGAAAGTAGTTTTTTCTCACCTGTATGACTCTCATGGGCAGACCGGTCTCCTTCGCCAGTTGTTCTCTGATGTGCCTGGTGGGTTTTGGGGTCGACGAGAAGGCCGTCTTCAGGATCTCCAGTTGTTTCGCCTTTATCGTGGTCCGAGGACCGCGTCGTTTCGAGCCGGCGCCCCCGTCGCCGCTGCCACCGCCGGCGCCGCCGTCCGGACTCTTGTTCTCCGTCTGGCTGTCCCTCGTCTCGGGATCGCCGTCCAGGGAACCTTCAACCGATCGAAGCCGAGCTGCCGCATCACAATCATAACCACCATCGCAGCCACCACCAATTACTATTACCGTCTGGAGCCTATTTTGTAAGACTCGCCGAACGACGACGTAGCGACATCAGTTGGTTTTGCAAAAAGCCCGTTTCTGCCGCGCGCGGTACAGTTTCACGAACTTGGGTTCATTGATTTTAAACGCAATATGCCAATAAGAGGGGGAAAACTTTCAATAACGTAGGAAGACGAGGTTTTTCTGAAATAACTCAGTTCTGTCTTCTATAACTTTGAAATCGAGTCGCAACTCCACATTTGAAATTGTAAATGTCTTAAATTTTTGATTGATTGACAGAAACATAAATTTGACTAAAGATTCAGTTTTTGACGCAACTTTGTTTTGATTTTTGTTTCGGTCATTTGCGTCATAATTAAAATTTGTAATTTTTTATATTGTACATTACTGTAAAAAAATATTTTTCAAATATTAGGTACACACTTTTAATATCAAAAATTTTCAAAATTATGTAAATTTATGCATACGTGTAAATTGACGTAATTTTGTATATTTTCGTTACGTAATATTTAAATTGATTCTTTGTGTAAATATTTTCGTGTAAATTTACACTTTTTTTTTACCGTGTTTATTGCGACTCGCGAATAAAAATCGTGATAAAAATAAATTTCGTTACACGAAATTTATACGTTTCCGGCTCATAGGATTCCCAATTTGTAACATGTGTCAAGGTCGTGCACAATTTCTCGTAAAACTTGTATATGAAGTGAGAGATGAATGCGCTGACACAATATTTTCAGCATTACGCCGCGCGTTCGTTATTACTCAGCCGTCGATAGCGTGAGGGGATACAGTCGGTTTCTTAATCCCGAACTATGCGTATCCGCTGACGCGTGACTCGTCGCTAGCCCAGAAATAACTTTGTCATGCCGCGAGACACACGAGTCATCATTGCGTTACGGGAGTTTCCTAAGCAACGCCCGTCGAGTTGCGATCCCGTCGTGCCGCAACGCTCAAGTTATTAAAAAAAAAAAAAAAAAACCGCGTTGTCGATCGAGAGAACCTGAAGACTTATCATATGATATGTATACGTGCGCACACATACACACACACCGGGTGTCTCGATTCGAAGCGAACATCGAAAAATTGATGTCAAAACATCGATATATTTTTCTTTACGTTAAAAACTCAAGTTATTATTTTCTGATGTCTTTTAGATCAAGCTTTTACATAAATTTTAGTGAAATTATATGAATTGAAAACTAAAATTCAAAGAAAAATGAAATCACCAGAAAACCACAATAGAGAGAGAGAAACTGTCGGAAAATTTTAACTGACGGGAGTTTTGGCTTGCTGTCAAACTCGCGCTGAGGGAATAATCGAGCGTGGATTCTCCGGGGCGGGTAATAGCGGCCGAGAGGCCACGCGGTAGGTCTGGGACACCCCGTGTATCCCGGTATCTTCATCGGCCGGATCGAGGTAACAACAATCGAAGCCAATCCCCCGGAAGCGATGCGAAACCCCCATCGGATTATCGTGGCTGCTGCCGCGCGCGCTGAAAGCCGTACCCCGCACACATGCGTAACATAAGTCCCCGACTCTCTCCACGGTAATCTATATATACACACCGTACACATATATACCGGGTAGGTCTTAACCGCGGGACAAAGAAAATGTTTGGACAGTGTCACACCGCACAACAGGGGCCACCCCTTGTGAAGACGCCCCCTCTTTTCCTCTCCAGAGGGGAAAGATACTTGTGTCGCTTGGTGGTGCACGAGGGTGTGAGAGGTGGTTCTACGGCTAAGGGTCGATTGTTGCGCGCGCGATAAAAGGCACAAGCGATATAATGGTCCGATGGCGTCGCGACGCCGCGAATTTCCGTGGAGGATCGCGAAGATCGAGAAGAGGGAGGGTTGACGTGGTTAATGCGGGGGTTCCGAGGGTTGACCCGATCCAGTCAATATAATCGATTTGCTCTTGATCGAATTTCGAGGACTTGGGGGCGGCCGGCTTATAAAGTAAGCGCGGTCTTAGTTCGCTCGCAGTTCGGAAATGCATATGTGCGCGTGTGTGTGTGATATCTGTACGTGCAAAACTGCTTAATCACTATACTCCAGACGATAGCTCCGAAATTTCCTTGCCCTTCTTAAGTCTAACCGTTCAATATTGACTTTACTCGACGGATGTTTCGCTACTTTTTGCAAAATTTGTCGTTCTCCGCTGCATTTGATAATAAAGACGTTGTTCAGACGCGGTTTGCTGCGCAAAAACCGTCTGCAGCATAAACATATCTATCTTGAAATAGGTATTTACCACGTACGTCGTAAATGCGATTAAAAAAATCATAAAGGAAACTTTTTACGTTATTTCATGCGCAGAAAGGTGATAGTGTAATGCCTATCGCAGAGTTAAGCAGAAAAACTTTTGTTTTCAAGAAACTATTATCAATTGTTTTTGAACAGATACATTTTACTCGCGATGATAGTCCAAGCATTTGCATTTGCAAAAATATTCCATTGTAAAAATTATCATAAATAAATAATCATATACAACTCTGTAAGTATCTAATTATGAAAGAAATAATAGGTCATTAAAACAAAGAGACATGAGTGTAAGAAATATTTAAAAGTAGAAGAAATTAAATTCGAGTTAAATTTAATTCAAAAAATCGATATGTACATATATTGGACGCGCTTGGGCTGCATCTCGTATATAGCAACAATCTCTCCCTATTAATTTAATTTAATACTAGTACAATTATAAACCCGCCAAATTCATGGATTTCAGAAATGCAATCTATTTGCGAGAAATGTTCTGACTAGATTTATTTTTTTTAACAAGGAAAAAATAATTATAAAATATTAAGAAGCTTTGTAGCGCTGAAAGCCTTTTTCTTATTTAATTATTAAAGAAACTAAATAATAACTAAAAATAATAACAAATAAAACATCATAAACAATTTTTTAAGTATCCGTCAAATTGACGGACGTGGTAAAACTAGATATACATTCAACTCTGTTTGTGTTAAGAAAACATTTGCAAAAAAAACACATCTTTGCTTGTTACAAATCAGATTTCCGACTGAGAAAACTACGCAAATTTGTTTTTTACACGATCTCTGTCGCGTTCACGGAGAAGAAAAATCAGGGACTTACCTTGATCTTCGGAGTCCTCTTGCTTGCAAGGATCGCCTCCGAGAGGTAGTTCGCCACCGTGGCCGACGGTCTGGTCGCCGGGGCCGCTCGGACCGATGTTGTGAGACCCGAGGTGAGCGCCGCGGACGGCTGGATCGTGATGATGATGGTGTGCACTACCGTCCTCGTCCTCGTCTTCCGATCCCGAGCCCATCAGCGAATCTCCGCCTGCCGACAGGTTGGACGGTTCTGCTCGTGAACGACGCGAGACACCGACCCTTTTAATAAACATTGACGAACGAACCGCCGACTTCGGAAACAACAAGCGTTCAAAACACACGTGCAAAATTATTCGCTCCGTTCGCTTTTGCACAAAAGCAAAACAATTTATCCTCAAAACATCTTTAAGAAACAAGAAATTCTCGGTCATCTAAACAAACAATTTTGAGAAACAAAAAGATTAATTACGTTACGATCAAAAATTGACGAAATTTCCTCAAACAATTCTGATTTCTGATATCGGATAAGAAGTGAGAACAAATTTGTTGTAAAATTTTATTTTTGTTACGATAACCTAAGATGTGTTTGCGTCGCTTCTGTGCAATTGCGAAACTGTTTCCTTCGATGTCAGCGATTCAATTTGAACACGCATGCAAGAATAAAATCGCTTAAAATAATCATTTGTCTAATTACAGTGATAATATTATTATTTCAATGGTACACGCGGAACTCGATTCGTAGATTTTCATTGTTCGATTTTTTCGCCTGGGAGAAATAAAATCATGCCGATGGCGGGGAATGTATTTGCGAGATGTTTGTTTCGAGTGTCCTTCAATATCGCGATCGATATTTGTAGAATTTATATTATTTATTTAATGTTAATTAAAAATACCATTTACATGCGTATATACATATAATATTAACGCGTTATTGTGCTGTATAATTTATCGAGAAATAATTGGTTTTCTTGAATGGAGAAATGCGTAATCGTCGTAATAAATAATCGACGCAGCACTCAAAAGCCACCAAAACGCTCGTTTAAACAATTATATGTATGTACTTTTTTTTAATGCACTTCAATTGAAAATATTTATTTCGATCGAGACGTGACTCACGCATTTTTAACAGTTGACTATCGCTTTCCGCGTTTAATAGCGGTAGGCTGTGCCGAAATATTTTCAACGAAGTCCGCAATACATTTTACGGCGGGAACCGCCGAAAAAATGGCGATAAGTGTCTCCGGATATTAATCGTCTCTACGAACATAATTACCGTGCTCTCGGCTCGCGCCGCTAAGCGAGAAAGAACGAGAGGGAGAACGATGGCCACGGATTCGACAACCGACAAATGGCCGAGCGGATGGCAGAGATTAATGTTGAAAAAGTGTCGAGCATCAAGACGGTCATGTCGTTTAATCATCGGTCCGAAATCATCCTGAAGGCTCGCGTCAACATTTCTGCCCCCAGTTGCGCGTCGAATTCATTTTCCACACGATGATGATTTCGAGCGACGCGCCTCCATACCTGTTTCTATTGTCTTTGTCGCTTATCGGCAATCAATAGCGAAAGAATAACAAAAAAAAAAATAAAAGCATATATATAGATCGATAAAATAAATACAAGGGAAACATTGCATACCGATGTAAAAAAAAAGTACGGATCGTGTAAATTTTATATATACGGTACGCTAAAATCTTTTACTTTTTATACTGTACTGTGTGTCGGTCTTGTTGCTCTTTATTGTGTCAGTTTTTATTCCGTTCCTCGCTTCTCTTTGACGGCTAATCCGTTCCCGTGAAATCCGGCCGTATAAGCTGTCGTTCCCGAAAAATCATGAAATCCTTCCGCGAAGGCGCCTTCTCTCGAAGTGACACCTGACGCAGCTTACAAAAGAGAGAGAGAGAGAGAGATCCGCAGGTATATGTGTCGCCGTTCCCTCCGACTTATAGACGCAACCGGGCGGCGTCGTTGACGACGACGCTTCGCAACGTGAAACTCATCGACGCAGCAGGCGAGTATACAGTTGGCGTGGCCGAATCGGCCCGAGACGTAAATCATTATCATCGCGGCGCTCTCTCGCAACGGCGACTGTTCCAACGACATTGTCTCACGTACATGCGCGCGTCTCGGAGGCCTCCGAGAGATCCGAAGCGGGAGAAAAAGCGGCGACCGACCTCGAGAGAAGAGGAGAAGAAACGGGTTGTCGGGGCGTTTTGCGGTTTCGACGTCGGCAACGGAGCGACAAAAGGTTCGCCCCCTGCCTAACAACCTTTCGGTTTTCGTTTCACGGCTTATGTACGAGTGAGGCTCTCGTGAAACCGAGCCGACTTGCTGTCTCTCTTTCTCTTTTGCTGTGATGTCCGTCTCCCTTTTTGGCCGATGGTTCACGGTGGCATAAGCGCCGCGCTGTTTTCACAGCTTGTGTGCGCTCGTTCCCTTTCTTTTTTTCTCTCTCTCTCTTTCTTTCTCGGGGGGTAGAAACCCCCGTATAAAACCTGCTCGTTCCCCTTGTCCGATCTGCTGGTTCTTTCGCGTTCTTTCTCTCTCTTTTTTTCTATCTCTTTCTCTCTCTCTCTCTCTTTTTCTTTTTTTTTTCGACTGATCCTGACTCCGTGAAATCCGTGGCGGCGTGCGCGTTGAACTGTGACCCCCCTCGCCGGTTCGAAAAAATAAATCCCGAAATTCTCAACCACACTCGAGAAACGAAACACGGATCATCGTTCTTTGTGGAAACGCGCGTGAATTTAATGGGATATCGATATACGCTCGTGTGTATACGTAACTTGATGCGAAATAGACCTCAATATCCGAAAATCGCCGATATTTTCAGTGATTTCGATATTTTCCAGTGGTTTTCGTATTTTTCAAGGTTGAAGTTCGAATATATATTTTTAACATCAATATATTTTTTTCCTCCGCTTCTTCCATCTACGGTACTCTCCCCATCATCATCGTCGTCGTTGAGTATCGGCAGCTTTCCGGTTCTCCGATAACTCGGACGGCGCTGCTCCCCGACTTGGAGAGATCGGCGAAACGGCGGGGCCGCGCGCGATAATTTATGGCGGCCTCTCTTTTTCTCGCGAGAGCGGCGGATAAAATTATTTATCGACGGCGAGAACGGAAACGACGGGAGCGATCGTAAAACGCCGCGCTCTCCCGATCGGCCGTGAGAGAGAAAGAGAGACAGAGAGCGAAGGAGGAGTTGTCGCGATAATACACTCTCCTCCACTTCGACCTACCTCCTTTTCCTCCTCGTCGTTTCTCGTCTGGACGGAGGTGCCGCGCGCGTTCCGGTGACAGCGGTGCCCGAGATCGATATAATGGAAGGCGATTGTGCGTTGACTTTGTTTGCGCACCGAGCCGGAGCCGTGTGCTAAATGCGATTTCGCGCGAATTTTCGTGCCCGCGATCGATCGCGCCGCGTGTGCCGCTGACAGCCACGTGCCGACGTCGAAATCGCGGCGCGGCAGTTCGCGCGACGTATTTAGGCCGCCGTAAGCGACGACCGAAACTTTAGGTTCCTACACACGCGGTGACATTTAAAAAAAGGTTCACTTTTAAATAATCGTCGTGTTGTACGAAATAATATTTCATATTAACACATAAGGATAGAAAATAGAAAGAACAGAGAAACTTCGCTCGTTTGTTAATTCGCGCGCTGGTAGACGTAGCTTTCTGAAAATTAATTACGACGTTCTAGTGAACTTGAGAGATCTGATGTCGCATTTTTAATTCCCGCGGATTAACGTTATTCAAACGGCATTTTTTAGAATCGTGAAATATTGTCGTGTTTTCGACACGGTACGGTTGTGTATTACACATACCTGATATATTGGCAACGAGAGAAACCTTCGTACGTGCTTCGTAAGAGCTTACCGATTTCTTAAAATATCGGTGACCGTCAAACCGCGCGCACCGTCTACATATCGATCGGTGACAGATAGATAAACGCGGAGATTATACGGAGATTCTGCATACGTATCGCTTGAATTTATATCCCAAGACGAATCGATACGGACACTATGTATATATATATATATGTATATGTATATTATAGTCGAACTGTGTCGAAGAAATCCCTTTTCTGTGCGCACAAAGATTATACAAGCTAGCTTCAATTTATTATTCACGAATAGAAGCAACTCTCGTCGTCTCCTAATTTAATTCCCCGCCAGTATCATATCGCGAGTTTGTACATCTCATTTTAACTTGCCGCGTCTCTCTTTGACGCGAGATTCGAGTGTATTTTTTTTTGTTTTTTTTTTTAGAGCCTCGCGTATTCGCCTCTAGTTATTCGTAAACCGCGACACGCCGATAACGATCGCATCTGATTGTAACGTAACGGGGGGGGGGAAGAGGTGATTATCAAAAAGGGTAGTTTTCTGGCGACTCACCGTGATGACCGTGCACGTGATGCGTGTCCGGCAACGATTTGCCCGACAGGTAGTCCTGCTTGCAGACGAACTTGTTGTCGTCCAGGACATAGAGCTCCTCGCCGGTGCTCATCTGCTTCCGACACACCAGGCAGGTGAAGCAATTCAGGTGGAAAACCTTGTCCCTCGCCTTCCTCACGAGGTCCTGCGGACTTATCCCTTGGAGGCAGCCGCCGCATTTGGTGCCGTATCGCCTGCACGTTGAAAAGAAGGACATAAATTCAGATTTATCGCCGGAGTCGATGAAAGAAAGGATAATGAGCGCGTGGGTGTCGAAGGAGCTTGTTCTTGCGTCGTGAAGTCACCACAAGTGTCGCGCGCGCTGCTCGACGTAATTAGTTCCACGTTGAAGTGAAAACACGATAACGCAATAAATAAAACCAATAACGCAAACAAAATAGATAAAATTCGCACGGGCGCGCGCGAGTTAAAAAAAGATAAACAAATAATTACGTAAACAGATTAATGGCGATAATAATAATCTCCCGATTGAATTGCAAATGAGATTGATGATAGTAACCCGTTGATATATAAATAAAAATAAAAGCGTGCGCGCGGAATTTCTAATAAATCGATTGCACGCTGCGAAACATCGCGGCTGTGTCAGCTGTGTCAGCGCGAGTGTTTTAAATAACAGACTTTCCGTGATAGGGGAATTTCCGCATTTCGAATTTCAGCCGGATAATTTTATCTAATTTTCCAATTTCTCTTCTTCCTGCGAAGTGCCGAAGTTTCCGAGCGAGAGACTCCAATGAGCACACAAGGCTAATATTAAATTAAACATACATAGGGGACGATACATCGGAAGAGAAAGAGAGAGAAAGAGAGAAGTTAATCACAAGTGTACCCGATTTCGCGATTCTTCGCGGTTTTTTCGCGAAGAAGACCCCCCCGCTCTATTCGCGCGTTAGTAATTTTCGTCGTGGCGCGTTAACGCGAACCCTTAATCATTATAAACCGCGAGCATCGGGCCGCGCACCGTGTTATTATCACACGTAAGTGGTTCTCGATACTTTTTCTCGCACGTTGGCGCCGTGTGGCGGAGAGATCATATTTCGCGGTTCGATAACAGACCTTCCCTCGAACATACGAGGTGCGAGATCCTTTTTAATTCGCAATTTTCTCCGCGATGTTTTTGAAAAAGCGCCGCGCACGTATTGCTCGATGTTATTTTTACATCATCTTCGGGAAACTGTAACCGAGACACTTGCCGAATCGCTATTACGGTAAACGTGTCTCCCCTCTTTCCCGACTACCGGAGTTCTTAATCGCGAACGATGGTGCTCTCATCATCGATTGTGAAAGTTTATACAAGTTCTGCTTGTAACTCAGTCGGACCGCAAACGCCGATGAAAGAAATACGACGCTCTTAAAGAGACGGCGGTTTAATGTCCCGATCCCGACATAAAGAGAGCCGGGAACCTCTCTCGGGGTCCTACCGTGTCGTAAAAACGCGCCGCGCGGCTTCGCCCGACAATTCTTTTTCGTTTCTGCCGAATCGTTAAGCGTTTTGATTTTTTTTTCTTTTTTTTTTTTACCGCAGCCCCGCCGACGATCTCTCGTTAAACGTTCTCTCTCCTAGTTCGTCGTTGTTGCGTCATCGCGAAATCGTAAATGTGCGACTAAATAGAAGACCCGCCATCGTAAACACGAAGTACGAATTTTTCACACTACTCCGTTAAAAAAGGGCACGCGCAAGGTCGATATTCGAAAATGTATCAAAGTTTCTTTCGGACATCTCGGATATTAATTGTCTTTTATTGCGATTGGTTCTTTTTTAACTTCGCGTAGTGAGGTCAGGCTCGCTTTTAAAAACATGGACAAATAGCTGGAGTCAGAATTGCGGTGGGTCAGGGGTTCGATTAGATCGGATTAAAAAATATTTTTACTTTAAAAAGTATCAAAAAGCGTTTCTCCTTTCTCAATAATTATATTACAAAGCGTGTGTGTTCAATATATAAATTGAAAAAAAACTTATTACACACAGTAGAATTAAAATATATAATTATTTTCTAACACCAATGTCGTGTACAAAATTAACTGTAAGGATTGTTGTGCGTCTTATGTTGGTCAAACCAAGAGACAAATGAAAACCAG
>QVOA01007135.1:0-125165 GCA_014825685.1 Pseudomyrmex cubaensis | reverse complement strand
AATAGGAGGGCTGTGAGCGGGGCAGTCCCGAGCTCCAATCCGCACTTTTCCAGAACGATTTTTCCTGGTCTCTTTCAGTCGAGACTGGAAATCGATTGAAAAGCAAACTGTGAATCGGGCCTCCAATCAGCTCGAAGTGCTTGTAAGCACTTCTAGTGGTTCAGAATCCACCTATTTCTCTAGATTCACCACATTCTACAAACCATTCTGTTTAGAGATTAGGTTAGGTTAACAACTTGCCCACTACGCTAACTCCCACCCGCAAAACTTGTATTGTTAAGAAACCGGATAGTAATGGGCTGCGTTCCGTTTCACGCATATGCGCGCATTTATCTATAGTACACGTTACGTATTGTATAGATAAATGCGCGCATATGCGTGAAGCGGAACGCAGCTATGGAGATCAGGGTTTGGCTTGGGCTGCGTAGAGCCATAGAAGAGAGGGAATATATAAATTATAAGATAAATAAATGTACTAAATAAAATGTTATTTAATAAATTTTGCCTTGACAAAATGATCGCATTTTGTTTTGCGAATGTTATTGATCAAAAATTGGTCGGCATAAAAAAATAAATAACAAATAATTCCTGATCATCTGTCGATAAGATAATCTGCCAGCTATACGTAATTTATCTGCAGCGTGTCACAAACCGACAGAAAGCATATCATTTTCATACGAGAACTATTTTCTATCTACAGTTGATTCAATATTATTAATATAGTGTTAAAAAGATCGCGAACTGTAGCATTGTCAAAAGGTATAACTTGCGCGCGTAAGCAAAATTACAGACTGAGCAGCGAGATCTTGATTCTTATAGAAGATGGCGTGTTGAAATTGCGAAGCCCGCCATTACGTGACGCCACGATGGTTATTAAGGCGCAATTCTTTAAATATTGATTGAAAGTGGGTTGAAGTTGGTGGGTGATGTTCGAGGGAGAGAGAGAGAGAGAGAAAAGGAGAGACTGGAGGGATGGCGTAGGAGAAGGTGAAGGCTGCTCGAACTGGCGAGATGAGATGAGAAGGTTGACCGAGAAGGGAGACTATCTATTATATATGATGGGCGCGGTCGCTTTTTATGGATTTTTTTCTCTATTATAAATGCATACGAAAAAAAAACTGTCTTTCTCTTGTCCAATCGCTGTGAAAAATTACGAAAAAAAGAAAAAAAACAAACTGGACCGATTTAAAGGAAAGCAAATTGTCAACATAAATAATTAGCATACATTTGTGAGACGAATAAATTGAATATTTTCGCGTAGAGCTGTTGTACAACATACAGCACACGCGTTATTTTATAAAACTTATAAATTTTCTGTTTTTAATTACATTACACGATTTATTGATCTTCTAAATAAATTATTCATTTAACAAACCTTTACGTCGCTTTCAAATGTCTATCGGCAAATATATTAACGATATCAAAGAACCCATTTGATTGTCCCTCTCTCACACACGCCTTATGTTATTTAATTAATGTTTTTTACAATTCGCGGATCAGCTAAATTAATAATTGTTATTCTTTCCATCGTGTCCGAGGGGGGAGGCAGCCATGTTTTTAAAGGCGTCCGAGAATGTCGCCCAGCTTTTGTTTTGCCTTTAGCGCGACCGCCACCGCCATCAGCACCACCCTTGTAAGTTTCCCGTCCGTTCATCCCCTGTGCCGCCACGCACAACCCGCTTCAACGACCCTTTTTTTTCGGGCTAGATGCTGTGGAGTGAGAAAGATGAACAGAGGGATCCCTATGGATTTTTTTTCCGTACCGCGAGAGCCACCGCACCCCTCCGCTCGCGATGTTCCAAAGGCTGTAACAACGCCTGGCGGCTGTTCTAAAACAAAAAAAAAAAAACAAAAAAAAAAAATTTTCAGCCTCCAATTTGTGAGGTTGGCGGTCTGTTTAATTGCGATATCCAATTCCTCCAATTCGCGATCTGTCTCCTTTTCTTCCATCCTTTTCGCACTGTCTTCTCTCTCTCTTTCTCTCTCTCTCGCTCGTGGTTTTCGAGGCGTCGAGATGCCTCATAAGGGCTGCTCGCTCGTTAATCTTCCGAGACGGTTTTTTTTTCAAGACGCTACATCGTCTGTCGCTCGGGAATAATAATGAGACTAATCCGCACGACACACCTCGTACATTAATTCCTCGCACGAAATGTTCCTCTCAAGTTGGCCATTTGAAAGTCCTGGCGACACGAATCACGATTTTGTTTTTTTTTTTTTTTTATTTTTAATGGTGATAACTCGAAGAGAAAAAAGACGACGCGACCGTCCATTAAAAAATGAATACTGACAGTTGTGGCAACGCCAAAAATCCTTTGATATACAATAAATAAAATATGTTCTTTAAAAACGTACGTCTCTTCTCCGAATATTTTCCAACAAGCTTTCTGTAACGGGATGTAATTGCGTCGATACGTAAAAAAACAACCCCTACTCAGCGGGTGAGCATAATGCCAAAGTTTACAGTTCCGGCAAGCACCCCTCTCGCGATTAAATCGCGTGACACCCCTTTCTGTCCGCTATGCGGGGACATTATGCAGCCTTTCCCGGTGCGCGGTCGGTCTAATTGTGATATCGGTTTTTTTCGCTCGGCTTTTTTTCTTATCTGTTTTTTTTTCCAGCTCATCGTCGCGTTCCTCGCGCGCGCGGTTTTTTGTTCGTTATTTTCCCGCCACCCGGTAATTATGTGGGCGCGGCGGACCAAACAAGGGAAGAGGCCGACGCGGCGAGGAAAAAAGTCGCTTTGCATATTTAAATCCCGCTAGTGAGGCCAACGAGGAAAAACATCGAGCGGAGAGTGAGAGCAAGATGGGGCGAAAAAGGGTGCGTTTCGGAGCCAAGCTTTACCCCTGCAACGACGGAAGCGAGATGGAGAACAGAGTGAAGGGCGCGTGCGCCACGACAATGGGCCGTGTTTGCACACCCGAAAATTGGCCGACGCAGAAAAAGTGGCGACTGTCTCAGCATGAGATAAAAAAACTGTTGAGAAAAAAAAAAAAAAAAAACAGTCAAAGGGAAATCGACTAATCGGAGGACACGCGCTAACCATCCTCGTCACGCCGGCGCTTCGTATTCTAAAGGGTAATTCGCTTTTGAATGAGAGGCAATTACGAGACGATATGTTACGCCGATATTACGTACAGCGAAATTTTGACGACGAAAATAACGTGAACGTATTTTAGAAAAACCAAAACTTCTTTCAGTTTTCTTTCGAAATATTAAAGTAACGTTAATTTATTACGTCATCTGCTTATAGTTCGCTCTCTCATCGAACCGCGAAATCAATTTCTCGAATCGCGGGCAATTTTTCCCAGATGTTGCCGAGACTTCCAACAATGCATCGTGCGCATCGACGTTGTTACAAGACACGTGGAACGTAGGCCGGCATCGATCGCGGGGATTAGCCGGATCCAATTTTCCGCGGGCGATAAATTAGAATTTATGAAATGAGCGTGAAAGGCAAGCGCACAAGTTCTCTTCGAGGGTGAGTCTTCGCGCGAGGGAAGTCCAGTCTCTCTTTCTCTCTCTTTCTCTGCGATCACCTTTCCCGCAAACCTCCCGTACTTCCCTTTCTCAACCGGAACTAATAGTTTTTCCTCTGTGTGTGTGTTTTTTTTTTTTTTTTTATACGATGCCCCATGATGCCCAGCACAGAATTGCATCGTTCTGGTCGTCAGCAATATTCGTGCTGACTCTCGATAAAACTCATCATCAGTAGATTCATCGGATGTGTAAGATAATTTCATCTTCATGATGTATATATGCTCGATTTTGTGCGCGATGCAGCACGCAAACGATGTATTTTATAAAATAAATATTCAAATGAGTGGCAATGTGCAAAAAATAATTTTTGAACTAAAGAACTATGATAGCAAATTAAACAAAACTGTTTGCATCGAGTAGTGTTTTTATATCGAATTTTTAGTTCTTTAAATCTTTCTCCTTCAAATCTACGTATTCTATATTGTATTCTGCTATGTCTACCGATTTAACTCTCATTATGAGGGTAGCACATTCACGCTGAGAACACACTCCATTTCGGCGCGCGGAGAACTAGTCGATCCATTCGATAGACATCGAGGACCGACAGATGTTTCCCATTTTTTTCATACTCCCTCTCCTCTCTTTCTCTCTCTCTCTCGTCGGAACACCGTTATTTTCGCAAAAAAGTATCCCGAAACCGATCGGTCGCTTCCGCACACACATGATCCTGTCCCGTTTCGTGAAACGGATGTTTCGTTCGACCGATCGAGGGGTTCGGAAAACGCATCGTCGAACAGCTCGTAAGCATCGATCCCGCATCGCTTATCGTCTCGCTTTTCAGTTAGTTCAGTTCAATATAATAAGTCCGTTGCACTCCGTGCGAATATTCATCTGTACGTCGTGCGTATAAATGAATATTTTTACAATATTTATTTCGAGTAAATAAAAAAATAGTAAATAAGAGAAAAATATCATAGAAAAAAAATAAATATCAATACAAATTAATATTATATACAAAAAGTTAAGTATGTATTTTGTGTAACAAATGTAAAAAGAAATTTGTGAAAAGAATGTTTTTTATCCTTCAGCCGCGCTACTTTTATTTTTAATATTACGTTTTTTTTTTTTTTTTTTTTTTTTTTTTTTTTCATGGAGATTATACGACGGTTGGTCATTTCGCGGGGTAGTGTGGCCGTGTAATCCCATCGTGATACACAAGGATTCAGGACTTTTCCCGGAGAAAAAATCCTGAAAACCCCGTAATCCAGGATAGACAGGAATAACGAGTGTTTGATTACGGACACTATGGGGCTTCGAAACCACCACCACCCAGCGGCTGGTAATGTCCGAAGCTAAGGGGGTTACGCAAGAGAATAAAAAAAAACTGAGGCACACGCTCATCGGGATGGCGTTTTTGTGCTTCTGCTCTTGGGGAGACGCAGTCTAGAAAGCGAAACGTTAGGTTGTCATTTCGTGACTTATTGCTCCGAAATTAATTAATTTTTTTCTATAGCAGTGAGTCAATGATACAAAAAACTGAATCAATTTTATCATTTTTACGACTGCTTGATTTATGTTTCACTACGTATTTAATTAATATTTTATTTTTCTTTATTTTAAATACAGAAATTGTCGCAAATTTAACAATAAATTTTCTTTTTCTCGATAGTTTGCGAAATATTCTCTAAATAATAGAAAGGAACAAAATAATGAGAGTAACACTCATTACAATGGAAATCTTTTCATTTCGAAACAGTCTTTGTAAAAAAAAATACTATTCCTTCAGAATAATGATATATTACAAATTTCATGAATGTTCTACGTGTGAACGCTTCGCGATCATTTTCTCTGCCCCTCGCCACCGGTAGGTGAGTGACCCCCTTCGGGTTTTATACAAGGGTTTTTCTGAGGGGGGAGACTCTTTTTTTTATACTGAGGGGGCACCCGTGCCTGGGGTGGAGTTCTTTTTTTTTTATAGACCCAGCATCTGTACCCTCGTGGCTAGGAGAGAGAAAATTTTTCAGTCACTCACCTGGCCTACTTCGGGACGGTCTTCGGGAAAATTTCTCGTCTCCTCGTTTTTAAACATCGCGAGTCCCAAAACAAATCTGTGAATTTCTTAATCGTGCTTCTGACAGCAAGTTGTCATCATCAGCATTTTTACGTGATAAAAATGGTGCGCAAAACTAAACTCGCGATAAAAATAAGCTGTGGAAAACACATCCGCGATTCACACGGACGATCGAAAAGGTCTTGATGTACGACGGAAAGGACAAAGGTATGAAAAGTTCGAGACACAAGAGACGCGGGTCCGGTCGCTTTTTTATTCTTTAGCCTTAGTGGCATTCCATTAAAAAGAAAACGCTTTATCTCCCACACACACACACACATACTCTTTTCTCTCTCTCTTTATGCTCCCCCGAGATTAAAACATTCGCGAACGACTTGTGAACTCGTTTGTCGTTTATGCCGCGCCTCCGACTCTACGTCGGCGCCGACAAACGATCCTTTTCTCTCCTCGTTTCTCGCGACGAGAGTCACATAACGAAGCGCCGAGCATCGTGCAGCTAATTTTCCGCAATTTCTCAAAAAAGAAACGCCGGCGGGACCTCTCCCACGATGTCACCTTTTAAAACTCATCCCCCGGTCTCGCCGGGGTGCGAGAAGCGCGTCAGAGAGCAGCGGTGAAAAAGAGAGAGAGAGAGAGAGAGAGAAAGGAAGTGAGATAAAACAGAGAAGAAAGAAGAGGCGAGAGAAGAGAAAAATAATCTCTTATATACGACGCCCACGGTGTAATGGAGGGTATTTCGCGCTGCAAAACACCCGATCCACCCCCTCGTGCCTCGTCTCCCAACTCAACCCACCCATCTCCTTGCCTTTAGTAATCCCCGCCGTGCCTGAAAATAATATCTATCTCTCGCCGAGAAAAAGAAGGAGAAAAGACAGAGAAAACGAGCTAAGAAAAGAGAGACAGACAGTCTCTGCTGATAAATCCGCGTTGTGCCATCTAAAAGGAAACATAAAAAAAAAAAAAAAAAAAAAAAAAAAAAAAAAAATTAAAACCGTTTCACAACAATTAACGTCGACGTTAACATCGGCACAGTTTAATTTGTTTCGGTAATATGCGAGTGATTACGTCGTGATCTAAAAAACGCTCTTCGCGAGGCGCGATTTTATTCGATACGAGTGAATAACCGTACGTGGATTTTATCGATCGGCTTACATCGAACGGAACGAAACGCGCTCGCCGTTTTATATATATATATACATGTATATAAAAGACGAAATAGAATCTCTCGCGACGGAATAATAAATTCGAAGGCGGCGGAACAAAAAACAGGAATAATAGGCGCGAGAATCGTGGCGGTAAATCAAGAGCGGAGTCGCACAACGATAAATAAAGGTAAATGACGGTGGTGATTCATAATTAAGGAGCCGGGGAGCCGGACAAGGCGGCCGCGACTGTCCGCTGGTGAAAAAAGAAGAGCTAGCATGTGTGTTGGAGAAATTGTGATAGAGAGAGAGAGAGAGAAAGAGAGACCGATCCCTTTTGCGCGCCAAAAAGCAATACGTCGCGACATGTCTTTTATTTTATTTTTTTCAACGCCGCGTCAAAGAGTCGAGTCGATCGCAATTACGAAATTTGTAAAATAATACGCGCGGAATCCGCGCACGTGAGAGAGTTTCGCGTTTCGAGTGCGTCTCCACAAACTGTGACACGCGGCCATCATCCGTTCGTCAGAAAAAAAAGAAAAAAAAACATTTCTGACATGTTCCCGTCAGACTTTTCCAAAGGACTCGCGCGCGCCGCCGTATCCGCGGGCACGCAAAGTTATATTGGCGAACGATAACAAACCATATCGTGTCCAAAGAAACGTTTTACAAACGAGAAATCGCTGCGAGCTCTCTCGCTCTCTCCCCCCCCCTCTTTCTTTCTCCTCCTTTCCGTCTCTTCTTTCCCGACCACGGGCAGAGCTTTCCTCCAAGTGTACTCGAGATATACTCGCGTCTGGAAATCGAGTCCCGGAGCAGCAATTATCCCGAGAAGCTCCGTCGATTTTGCATCCGCATGAGGGAATACCTGGATCGGTGGAAGGAGTGCCAGGTGAGGAGGAGAGAGAAAGAGAGGGTAAAGAGAGGAGATTGGTGCGAGAGAGGCAGAACGAGAAAGAAACGGCGAAAGAGAAGGGCGCGGATCCTTGGAGAAGGATGCACTTTGCAGTGGCGGCGGAGTATAAGCGGGCTCCATTTTGTCCTAGGGGGGTCCTTAGGCGCCCCCTTCCCTCGGTCTCTCTATCTCTCTCTCTCTCTCTCTGCCTGCTCACCAACACGCTCTCGATGCACACACTCATTAGAAAGCGTACACGCATGCACACACGAGCGTGCGCGCGCGCGCGCTTCTCTCGCTCTCCTCCCTCTCATGTGGGGATATCACCTTCTCTCTTCAACACTCGTTTCTTTTTCCGCCCGCTCTGTCTGTTTCTACGTGTGGACCTCTCGAGGGTTCGTCGGAAGGGATGCTGCACGCTGCGCGTGCGCAACTCGTAAGATATTGATAAAAATAAGGTCCACCCCCACCTACACCCCCTTACCCCCCGACGACGAGCCAGCCCCATCGTAGGGAACTAAGGAGATATTCTGACGTCGGGGAGAGAGAGAGAGAGAGAGCCACCCCTCTGTGTTCTCTTTTTCCTTCTTTTTTTTCTCCCGACTGTCCTCTACTCATGTCTCTCTCTCCCTCTCACGACCGAGTCTTATATTACGACATTAACATAATTATTAATATTTTCGTGGGTCTCGTTCTGTTTCCTCCACGGTTTCCTTTGTCGTCGAGTGACGCAGCATCCGCCATTATGACAGTCACAATGCCCTGACGTTCGTGTAACTTCGCGGAATTAGATCTCATTTCTACTTTCTTAAACTTTATCACTCAAAGTTATTTCTCGGTGAAATATACATTCTCAAAATCGGAAGAACGGGGGTTTCTCTTCAAGGAATTGCGCGATAAATCGCTTACCCGTTCGTATCGCTTTCTCATATATATATATATACGATCTGTCACTTTATTATTCGCTTCTTTCTTGAAGTCGCCATTTCTACTTGGTTTCTGGACAGATTTTCTTATGTCCTTGGGCTTTTTTTTCTTTCTCATCCCTTCGTTCCGTCACCGTAGTGCGGTTGAAACGTTTCATTAATCCTAACGATCCGCGGCTTAGCCAATGATCCGTTGTCCCTCTCTCCCTCCCCTCTGCCCTGTCATTGTGTGCGAAGATTTCCTTACATTTCCCAAGATTTCTCGTCAAGAAAGAGAGAGAGAGAGAAAGAAAAAGAAAGAACAGGACGGAGAGTAAACTCAAGCTCTATCGATCTTCCTCCCGCGTTAAAGTCCTCTCTCGTGCATTTACGATCGCGCGTGATTACGTCATTGTATAAAATGTATAAATGTGCCGCAAACTTTTGTATCGATTAACTCGTCGCTTTTACAAAGCCGCGATATTTTCGTTCGCGGCGTGTTTCGCCGAGCGCTTTCGGCGGTCTCTTGTTGTGCGAGCGTTAAACGTATCGATTATAATGAATCCGAGGCCGCTCCGAGGGAGAGCGAAAGAGAGAGAGAGAGAGAGAGATTTAAAGAAACGGGCAAAGGGACTTGGAGAGAAAGGCGAGATGGGAGATTTTAGACGCGTGTGCGCGTGTCGCACACATAACCGTTCCTTTTCCTTTCGGGAATCAAAGGGCCGCGGTCCCTCCCCTTCGGAGTTTTCGGCGACGTTTTAAGACGCATTTTCCTTCACCGCTACCGCGGCGGCGGAAACACTCGCAGACCGAGCGGAAACAATGAGATCGCTACGGGGCTCGCAATTAAAACGTTCTGGTTCAAGTGTTTCCCTTTGAGGATGCCAGAGAATCCCGAAGGAAAGTCCAGGGAGGAGGAGAAGCCCGGGGGAAAGAGAGGCCCCGATCAAAGAGGATTATTTCATTAAATCGACTAATCATGCGCGCGCTTTGTGTGTCCGAACGATCTCTCGTAAATCGCAACGACTCGTGACTTCATTTGCAAACAAGGCGCCCGTTGTTTGTCGAACAACGCGCGGTCAATAAACTTCGCGAGCGATTAATTAATTTTTGCCTTTTGGCAACGATAGATTTTATTAAACGACGCTTCTTAGATGCAGCGAAATATTTCGATTCTCTTAGCAATTGGTCGAAACGTGTTAATCCCCAGGACCACCCTCGGAGGGCTATAAAAGCGGCGAATGACGGCAGGTTCGATTCGAAATTATATTTTTTGTCGTCTGAACACGTTCCCAGCGTCCAGGACACTCGCATCCCGAGGGTATTTAAAGACTCTCCGTCGTTCCACGAGGCGGAAATCGGGAGGGTTGGGGACCCAAAGAGAGAGAAAGAGAGAGAGAGAAGGAACGGAGACGTCAGGGCGGCTCCTAAGGCAAGTAATCCTTCGAGCTCTCACGCACGAGTATTAGTCCCCGTATGAGATGGAACACATGTACGCGCACGCACACCTGCACGTTGACGTAGCGTGCACGCACACGTCCGGGGAAGCCGAAAACCGCGATCAAGTAGGATTACTTCGGAGCAATATGCTCCCTCTCTCTTACGGCCGCCTCTTTTTCTCCACCACTCTTGACCTGCCTGCGCGCTGCTGCCCCCGCAAACCTCCCCCTCGCCGAAGACACCCCTCCTCCCTCCCCCTCTCTACACACGCGAAATATATACACACGTGCTACCCTATCTCTCGCGGGCAATGGCCGTTATCTGGGGAAGCAGCCTGAAATAAGAATTTGCCGTGTGTGCCGAGCGCTAAAATCGCCAGCCGATTGCTTAGATTTGCCGTTAAACGCGGAAAGAAAGATGGCGGATAATCGACTTTCTTTCAGTTCCTTGAACTCGCCATTACACGTTACGTTAAACTCTTTTTTATTTTCCCGCCCCAGCGAGAAAAAGAATCCTTCTCGGTTCTGCTAATTTATATTGTAGGAAACACACCGGGAGTTGAGATACAAAAAATTAATCAAGTTAAAAGTAAACTATCTCTTAAAGTCATAAATATTATTTCTGGACAAGAAAGAGAATTAATACAGCAAAAGTCCGAAAGACGTCCGCGACTAAGATATTCATTTTAAAAAATGCCTAAAAAATAATTGAAACATCTTTGAACAACATTTCGAAGATTTCTTTCGGATTTTTGTGCCGTCTCGGGATATTTAAAAGCAAACATACAGTTTCGCGAATGTACACGTGGGTCTCACATATCTCACGTGCAATGACCGTTACTAAGCGACTTGAAATGAGAATTTGTCTCCGTTGTTTCTGCAATTCGACGTTGCGCCACTAAAAACGCTGACCGAGGGCATCAGCTACTTTTCGAAAAATTTTCATCTCACTCATGCCTCGCACTTCCGTCTTTTTTTCCTGTCGATCTTATCACGATTTCCTCCCTCTCCGGCCCCACTATTTTTTCATCTCTTTCGAACTAAACCTTATATCACGGTTGTTTAAACGTTTTTTCAGGATCGTTCATCTAATCTCCGTCTTCTCGCAATTGAATCAAAATAAATATTGAGATCAAATTGGGACACGGCGATGGCGTTGCAAGTTGCCGGGAGTTAATAAACGAGCGCTGAAATGTGTAACAGTGATACCGGTAATAGCAAAAGTTACGTAACATGTTCATGAGAAACGGAGCGGTGTTAAAACAAGTTTTAAGGACGACATATAGTCGACTTGGCAACCCGCGAGCGTGATATTTTCGCTCGGTGCATATTATAAGAATCGTAACAAAAGGAAGCGACCCGAAGCACCAGAAGGAGATCAGAAAATTCGGTTACGCTATCAAGCGTTTCAAAATAAAACGCGCGCGAGGCAGCAAGTAACGCGTCACACGCATCTCCTTCGGCACTAATTGAATACGTCAAATACATTTATTCACAAACGTGAAAAACCTGCGGACATGTCAAAGAAAACTTAACGCACGAAGAAAAGCTTAAGAGAAATAAACAATTATATGAAAAATTAGACAAACATTGGAATATTAATTAAACTCGAAGATATTCCGGATAACGAAAATTTCCTAATTAGAAATAACAAAGTAATTATCAGAGTTGAAATAAAACAAAGTCGGGGAAATAAAGTTTCGACGAGCAACTTTGAATCTGACTGTAGGGAACGACGGTGTCGGGAAAGTAACGTGAAATCCAAGACGCGTCGAGCAGTCAGCCTTAAAGCGAGTTAAGGATGGTTACACAGTCGCCCCGGTAAGGTGCAAGCATAATATTCCCGAGGCGGGCAAAGTAGGTGCCGCGGTACGATGAGACGGCGAGGTGAAGCCGGATGAGAAGTAGAAGGCGCAGAAGAAGCAGTCGATGGAGGAGGTGGTGGAAGAGAAGCGAGGAGGAGGAGGAGGAGGAGGAGGAGTACGTAGAAGAAGGCGAGGAGGAAGCAGAAGAAGAAGCGGAGCTGCCACCGCGATAGGCAGGGGTAGGGGAGAGAAAGTGGAGTCGGGAGAAAAGGGGAGGTGAGGGTGTAACGCGGGGTAAAAGTCCGCGAGCCATTTTTCCCCATATAATTATAAGAGAGGGACTGGGCGTTTCCATAGCAACCACACACCACCCTCTACTCGCCTACCTCCGGGTCCCCCTCCCTCCCCCACCCCCTCCCCAACCCACATACACCCCCTCATACACTCTGCACCCCGTTTACTTATATGCCGGAGAACGCGCATCGGCACACACATATGCATGCTAGTGTGTGCGCGCGCGCGAGCGCGAATAGCTAGCGATGGCAGCTCTTATGTCTCTCTGTGCGTACACACACGTGTGTGTGTGTGTGTATATATATATATACACACATTCACACGCGCTGTGTCCTCGAGCGTGAGCGCGCGTGTATCTTTAGTGATGAGAAAAGGAAAGAAACGATGTGGGGGAGGAAAGAGAGAGAGAGAGAGAGAATGGAGAGACGAGGGCGAGTGAGTTCGTGCGCGTGTCAGAGAGACTAGGCGTGTGTTTATACGGAGAGACGCCGAGTGACGCAGCGGGGTAGGAGGAAGGGTGAAATTAATGTATTTGTTCTGCGGCCACCCTCATATGCTCCTGGGCGAGAGAGAACGCTCTCTCTCGCGAGAAGGTCTCTCACACGAGGAGGATGGCCGAGACGACGTGGCCCGGCTCCACGTAGAATATCAGCGTTATTGCTTTTGTGTGCAAAAGGACGTCTGTTTCCCGTCCCTCCTCTTTCGCCACCCACCTTCATTCTTCGCCGTTTCTTCGCGCTAGTCGTTTCTTCAAAACGCGCGTACGCGCCTACAACATATCGCGTTCTCCATCGTGTCGCTGCGCGATTCGACGCTTTTGATTTGGTAAATTGAGATAACTCGCGCCACTCAATTTTAAAATCAAGAGAGAAAGAGAGAGACAGAGAGAAGCTGAAGTTAATCAGTCGCAAAACTTTTAAAGCGCACGAGAAAGAGGATAAAATATTCCGCACGCATAAACGCAACTAATTTGTGATAAAAAATGTTTCAAAAATAGTAATGTTTCAATCAAATATATATATATATATATATATACAGAGAAAATGGCGGTATCTTTCTCCCCTTTGAATTATTTAGACTTGAAAAGGGTCTCGCGGAATTCGAAGTAACTAGCGCGGCACTAGAGGGATAGAAGAAGAAGGGGTGGGGTTTGTTCGAGTTCCCCTTGGAAAAAAGCTATTTAAATAGGTACGATTCGTAGTGGGTGGGGTTGGGGCTCGATGGTGGGTCGGTTCTCCATTACTTCATTCCGAGACGAGAGGCAACCGGCCATAGGAATACGTAATATGGCTGGTTACGATCGTGCCTAGAAAAATCCACGACAGAAAGAAAATCTCATAAATGCAATCAGAAATTTATCTACAACTTGATATTCTGCTTTTTTAAATACACAATTACGTGAGTTATTAATTTAATGACAATTTAATTATTGAAACAACGGAAAAATATTTGCAATTACAAGTCTCCGTGTACTATTTAATTACCGTTTGCTTTACCACTCGCTTTGTTCGCAAAGAAGCGACTATTCTTTGCGCTTTATTACGTCCTTTTTCCTTTTTCTTCTTCTTCCTTTTTCTTTCTGAAGCGCAGAAGAGAATTTAATTCCATTTCGATTTACATTCCGATCTCGCTTATTCGCTCCGGCGATACTGAATATAACGTGTTGCCGGTTACAGAATGAATTGCGATTATTGAATCAAGAAAGTCTGGTCTGCGGAATGTTTCCGAAAGTTCGGACTTTGCATTCCCAAGCCCGCGAGAGAGATCGCGATTTTATCGTCGGGTTGCAGCAGCAGCGGCAGCAGCAGCAGTAGCAGCTGCTGCTGCTGCTGCTGCGTCATGCCGACCACTTAAAATCACCTGTCTCCGTGTTTACGTCCCGCCTGGCGAGATCCCGGCGTCGGCGACGGCCGGGCGTTCGTTTAAACAGTGGCGCCTGGAGATTCCCGTGAATAATTGAGCCGCGTAATTTATCGCGCGGAATGCAGCCGGTGGCTTCCTCTCTTCTCCCGATGCTGAGGGTCCTCCGTACCGAATGGTATGGAGGAGGCCGAGGAGAGGTTACAGGAGAGATGTAGAAGAGAAGGAAGAGGCGGAGGAGAAGGTAGGTGAGAGGGGTGAGCTAGTGGAAATTGAATTTCGATCGAACACCGCCACGACGGGGAGAGAGCCGGAGGGGAGGCTAAAGCGGGGTGGCAGTAACGCGGGGAGAGAAGACAGGAGAGAGTGGCAGAGGGAAAAGGGAGAGACGGAGGCGAGGAAGGGAGAGAGGGGGGGTGAGTAGAAGGAGGCTGTAGGACATTACAGGGCATCCTCCGGCCCCGTCACTACGGCGAACAAATGAGCAATTCTCTCAACCCCCGTGTCCTATGATGTCCTGCACGTAGGACCTGGCGATGGGCGTCTTCTGGGTCGATCTCGAGCCATACAGGTTCCCCCGCCCTCCTCGTCGCACCGTCTTCGATCTTCTTCCGCCTTCTATGTACTAACGTCGAGGTTACCCCCCGAGGTGATCGTAGTTTAAAATTTCTCACACGGAGCTCGGAAACCACCCGCGCTCCCACTCTCTCTTTCTCTCTCTCTCACTCTCTCACTCCTCCTCTCTCCTCTGCCTCCATTCAGCCTCTTCGGGTTCCGCGTCGACGACAATCACCCATCTACCCGACCGAGCACTCGTGACTCCCAGCTGTCACGAATGCTGACGAATTATTTTTCACAAGTTCCGGCCTCATAATCTCACGGATGTTTTCCCGATAGATATTTTGTGCGCTAGATTGACGTTACGTTATACGTATATCTGTCTGAATGCGCGCTGCGCTTCCGAATGTTTTATAGCACAATAAATAAAATATTGATGCCGATGTTTGCGGACTTTTTTGCGCGTCGAGAGTCGCAATAAAACCGCGGCAGTTCGAGAAACTTGATTTTTGGGATCGCGCGCTATATTTATTTACTGTAAATAAAACTAATAATAATAATAATAATAATTTTATCTCGCTCTGTGTTTTTCGAGCGTGTCGCAACCACCACGCTCAGATAAAAACGCGCGAGTTCCTATTTTCCACGGGCGTCGTTTCATTTAGCGCTTAGAACACAGACAACTTCCTATTTTGAGTTAAGTATCGATCCAATTTCGCGATTGTGCATCCAATTTCGTGGACTCGCGCGACGACCGAGTTTTCTGTGTGTAATGTCACGCAAAATAGCCACGACAAAAAGCTCGCTTATTTACGAGCTCTCATACCGCGAATCAGCGTTCCTCAGCACATCCTCCTTTTCATTACTCGGCGCACCTGCGATCTCAGCGTCGAGTCGCCGTAACGGAACGCGGCGTGCGGCGGACACGTTAATCAGACCGGAGGTAACCGGTCGCGTATTCTCGGCGGAGGCAAAGGACCGAGAGAGCGCAGAGAAAGAAAATGGCCGGTCCGCCATTAATTAATAATAGAACCCAGCGGAGTAGCAGTCGCTCGGCTGCTTGCAGCAAGAGGGAAAGAGACGGGACGACGGGACGAGAGATGGGAAATAGAGAACCGGATGAGGTCGGAGAGAGACACGCGAACAAGGGTAGTTCTTCGCGATCTCCCCGTCTCTCTCTCTCCCCTCGAACTGAAAGGGGGTGGGGCGGTCTAGGGGGCGGAAGGGGGCCTGGAACGGGGAATGGATTTTATGCCCAGAGCGAGATATATGGCGGCCGCTACGCCCGGGCAAAAATAATATTAATATCGGAAAGGAAAGGAGGGAAAGTTTCGCAGGCTGGCTGGCTGGCTGGCTCGCTCGCTCGCTGGCCCTGCTTCGGGCAGGGGATATCAAGTATAATCATAATAATAAACGCCCGCGCGCGCGGAGCGCCATTGCTGGCTCCGCCACCCTCTTCTCCCGACTCTCTCTTCTCCTCTCTCTCTCTCTCTCTCTTTCTCTCTTATTCTCTCTCTCTCTCTCTCTCTATGCCACCCTCATCGCGCGCACACGTCGGTGACACACATACGAGTACGTACGAATGCTACTCTCAGGTATTACACGAACATCTTTCTCCCTTTCTTTCTCTCTTTCTCATCTCTTCCGTGTGTGTGTATCTCGTGTGTTCTTGTATACGCGTGTTCTGCGCGCGTGTCCTCTGTTGAGCCAGCTATATACACTCGAGGATTAGATTAGCTTCCAGCGGCTTCGCCTGCAAAGGCTTATATCCGCGGGTCGAATGAGCGGCAAACAAAAATGGCTCTTTCACCGAAAAGCGCCGCGAAATCGCCCGGAATTTTTCACCAACGCGGTTGCCCCATCGACGCTAGCGCGCGTACGTCGTGGATTTATGGCGGGATGAGGATGTAACTCCCGGCGATATTTACGCTGATTACTCGTGTCGCGGTCGATTATCGTCTCGGACATACCACCGCCCATATATTTACATACGAGAGCTCGCGCGCGGCGGTTATTTTATTTGTCAAACACCAACTTCGCTCTATATACGGTTATAACTTAACACTCAAGTTAATCGATGTTTGTGCTAGCAAGTACGCGCGAGATTGCATAAACGCGAAAGAGCTTTGCTTTGATGACATCTCATTATGCAAAATATTTGTCAATCGAAAGATTTTTAAACGAGAAACGACAGCTCTCTTGCAAAGAGAGAGGGCTCTCGTTTTTTGTTTTTTTTTTTCAATTTTTTGCAGAGAGCGAGAGAGAAAGAGAGAGAGGGAGAGAGAACGTGTTGTAAGAAAAATCTGGTTCTGTTATCTCTCTTCATGTTCTTTTCGAAAAACCGAAATTCTCAGATTTTAATCTTCGTCGTCAAAGGAAAAATCCCATTACTCCACTTGCTATCGAGATGGTAAGTCCGTGTTTTCATCCAAAAGCCGCCATTGTTTATACGGAAATCCGAAACCCTCGATCTCCTAATTAATCCACGCGACGGATAAGATGGCCTTTCCGCTCAAACAGAGACATCCTTCGACCTGCCTCCCTAATCCTCGGTCGACCGTCCTCCTATCTCCCACAAACCCCCTCCCTCTCTCCCTCTCCTCTAACCCCCTCACTCCTCGTCTCTCTCCGATCCCCGCGAAGCTCACGGGGGGGTTACGAGTAGCGCAGATGCATTTATATCGAATTGCAGCTCGGTCGTATATTGGCTCTCTCGGAATGGAGGCTTTTGTCTTGGCGCGCCTCATAAGCGTGGATTTGCCCTTATCCTTACCGTACTTTCTTCTCCTTCTACGTTTTATCCGCCTTCCCGCTCTCACACGCGTCATTCTCCGGTTCCACGCTCGACCACCCCCGAAGTCAACTCCCTACGTTCTCCGCTCGCTAGAAGCGAGGAAATTCGCTTTCCTCCTCTCTCTCTCTCTCTCTCTACGTTCATTGTGTTCTTCTCTATCTCGCTCGGCCTCTCTATTTCTTCTTGTCCTTTCTTTTTTCATCTCTCTCCCTATTTTCCCTCCGTCACTAGTTTCGAGAAAGTGTGTTAGCGCACGCTCGGTCGGCGCTCGGTCGCCGCTACGATTCGTTTCATTATCATACCATTATTTTTTGCCGACACTCATAAATTGCTTTTTTTTCCCATGGATTTCCCGATGCTTTATGCGTCCCACTTCTGCCATTAACGTCACGGACCCACTTTCCGCTCCTTCTCCCGCCCCCTCCTCTCATTTCACGACCATTTATCCGGGATACGTGACTTTTGTTGCCAAAAACACATTTCGTCCCGGCTAGTTATTAATGAACGGCCGTACATGAAAGGTTCCCTTTTCGTCTTCCGAAGTTTTTTTTTTTCTGTTTCAGAAGTAGCTGGCAATCGACGTCAGCGGGAAGCGTATAGATTAGTCATTGCGGCCCTCATTGGGTGCCCTCGGTCGCATATGACGCATTTCCAGCGGTTACTTTCCGCCAGCCGACGATGCTGAGACGACGCTCGTTTAAAAATGCGTATCGCAGAAAATATACAAAAGATGCCAAAGTGTTTGTGTTTGAAAAAAGATGCCTGTAAAAATATAAAATAGCGAAAATACCAGTCTCTCATCAACTTCCCGTCTTAACGAGTATTTCTCTTACTTCGAGCGAATGTTTTTCTTGCGGATTGACGACGAAAGCAAAGAATTTCGCGAAAGAAACAGCGAGGGCGAGGTTTGAGGTCGTCGGGGAGACAGGTTATCGGGTGCTTGACCTTAAGGCAGGAAACCCGAGCAACGAACGGGTTGCACTCCTGATGATTAAGGTAAAGCTGGGAATTAGAGTGAGGCGGAATCGTCGGAGAGAGTGAGAAAGAGAGAGAGAGAGAGAGAGAGAGAGAGAGAGAGAGAGAGAGGTGGCGAGAGCACACGAGCGAGGAGGAAGAGAGAACTTGGCAATCAGTGAAATGGCAGCGAAAATAAATGAATGGAAATCGAGTCTGTCTTTCTCGAGACGAGATGCCCCCGGTATATAGACCGAACGAGCCGCTATACGCCGATGCAGCCGATGAACCGTCCCACGTCTTGGTTGCCACGAGCAATAAGAACGGATTGCTGAGTTAACTCGAGTCACATTTGTGATTGTAAAAAGCCTCTCCGCTGTTCTCTCTCTCTCTTTCTCTCTCTTTCTCTCTCTCCGGCGAGACGACGACTCTGTTGCATTATTGCGAACGCGCCTTGGGGGAATGTAACGATAGCAAAGTCACTGATACGAAGCGGCGGCCGAGAGATTTATAGTCTTTATATAGCCGTGCTTAGAATTACGGCTGTGTTCGAAATTCAGGTCGTTTGGATTGTAAAAGCGGTACGTTCTTCACCTAATCCGGATTGTCCATCGCGACGCGGACGGAGATTATTCTCTCGCGAAAATCGCGCGATTACAAAATCATTTAATTCCAATTAAACGTGCAGCAACATTTATTAGGAATTTATTTGATAAAAAAAACTCGTAAGTTCCGATTCGACGTGTGCGTGCGTTTGTACGCGCACGGAAATAGAAATCGCGTAGAGAGAAATTGGAACGCGATTGGTATATTGAGAATTTTCGGAGGCCATTGCTCGAACGCGAAATGGCACAAGACACCTATAGCGGAGTCCTTGACTGTGTTTCGCGTGGAATCCCTAAACTAAACTATACCTCATCCCTCTATCGAGCATCCCCTACCCTCGAACAGGAAAGCAAGCTTAATGCCTCGGAAAAAATAACATGCGCTCGTACACACATACGCGCGCCACACCGAGGGAAATAGCCCTCCACACGCATCACGAACTCGTGCGTGTGTTTCGCGTGTGTTCTCTTTTTTTTGCCGGCCGAAGAGGGTGGACATTTAGGGCGACAAAAAAGGACACTCTGTCTCCCGCAGGAAGCTTCTCCCCGAGAGAACGCGCGCTTCGGAATTTCGACCCGGCGGCCGATCGATCGAATCTGCATGTTTTTCTCCTCCATCGACAATATCGCGCGATATACTCGCGCGATCGCGCGAAACGACAACTGCTGCGCCCAGCATTCGAGTATACGTTTCCCGTCTTAATTGCATCGAAGCTGTTACCATTTTGCGAAGAACTCGAATCCACGCGCAAGCTAGACACTAAATAAGACACGTTTTTCGTCTTGAAAACACCTACACAATATTAAAAGCAAATAAACCCTGACTCGCCTTCTTTCCTCTTCCGACAATCGTAGCGGAACTGTATCGAGTTGTTACATAACTGATTGATATTTGTAAACCAGGAAGAAAAGACGTTTTTTAATAGTTTTGTAAAACAAGAAAAACCAATTTTTAAGAACATACAAAGAAGATAATATCGTACAAGTGTGACAGCAAACTTACTGTGTGTCTGATTGGAGAATTACACCGAATTAAATTACACAAATGAAACAATCTTCCTGAATTATGTACAAATGTAACGTATTTGAGATTTACCAAGCGCCACACGTTGCGATATTGAGCGAACAAGCGAGGAAGAGCTTCGTTCATCTCGTTTCCTTCATTTTCAACGTTTTAATTAGCAGGTAATTAATTAATTTTTTTCCTAATTACCGAGTTTAATTGCTTTACATGTCGAGCCACACCTCTGAAATTGCGCATAGGTATGTCCAGGACCAAGTATCTCGCCATCCCTCCGATAAGAGAGAGTTATACGAAATGTACGTATCGCACGCGCACACAGCTCTGCGCTCATACGTGTGTATGCCGTACATGTGCACCTTCGTGTGTATAATTCCCCCATCCGCGCTCTCTCATTCCCCTCACTCGCTCCCACTCTCGCCCTTCGTGGGTGCGGCCTCGGCCATTTTGGTACCACCTACCCCTCACGCGCAGGTCCTCCACCCTTTTGGGGGGGAACCTCACGTACACGTACGCGCGTGTACATACACACACACACACACACACATACACAAACATACTCGCGCCGTCGCGCGGAAAGGTGCTCGAAGTTACAGAGGAGAAAAGGGAATGAAGAGGAAGAGAGAAATAAAGATAGAGAGAGCGAGGGGTTGCGGAGGAGATAGCACGGAGAAGGGGGTGGCTGAGCTTATTCCGGAATCCGACGTACAGAGAGAGAGAAAGAGAGAGAGAGAAAAGGACAGTGAAAGAAGAGGTGTCGTTTCGAGGAACGTTGGAGCTGGGGGAAGCGACTTAATTTCTACCTTCGCCTCCCCCGCGGACATGTTTTGCACTCGCGCGCGAAAGAGAAAGAGAGAGAGAGAGTTCACTCGTTACATCTCTCAAGCCACGATGTAACTTTCCTCGTTGGAACGTCGGTGCCGATTTTTCGAAGACTCCGCGCGGCACTTCTTGTCCGATATAATCTTTATCACGAGAGAGTCTCGAAGGCGGGAGGCCTTCCAACTTTTTCGCCGTTACGCGATCTCGAGGGAAGATAACGTTCGACCCGTTTTTAGCGAAACCTTTTGTAAACATTCGCGCGCAGTCTCGTCGGCGTCAAATGTCTCAATTTTCCGATTACTTTCTTGCGATATTTCTCTCTGTTATGTAACACATTAATCTTTAGTTCCAATATATTTAGAGAAAACTATAAAAATTACGCGAAGTTACAAATAATCGCAATGGTTGTTGGACGTGTCTGCATTTGAGAGTATCAATCTGATAATGAAATAAATTCTAACTTCTGAATACCAGTTGTATCCAGAAGAAACGTGCTTCTCGTCGTAGAACTGAACGTAGGCGCAACGTTCTTGTTCACAGATGGCGGCACTCATCCATTTCATTCATCTTATGCAATTGGTAACTTGTGAAACATTGTAAAGATAAAAAAAAAAATTATCCGATATTTATTCAGAATTTTAATTTAGCGCGAATTTTATTTTTTTTCAATACCTAAGAGGCATCTTAATTCCGTGTACAAAACTCACGAAATTTCCACGGAATTCGGTATAAATCTACTTCCGTGCCCTCCTGAATGGAATAATTAAATAATCTACAATCAGCTGTTTGAATTATTACTTGCATTAAATGTTTCTTCTTCTTCTTCTCGTGTATGTGATCAGGAACATTACTGTCGTCAGGAGAAATAAGTTAGCACAATATTACATTATTAACAAACTTACAACAAGAAGCATTATTATTATTATTATCTGTTATTCAACTTATATATTGTTTAAAATGGTATTTAATGCGTAATAATTTTATTGTAAATATTATAATTGCTCGTTAATATACATATACTACATATATATTAACATATACTAACTACATACATACATATATATACTAACTACTACATATATACTAACTACTACATATACTAACTACTACATATATACTACATATATATCTTTAATATACATATACTACATATATATTTTTGAAGTATGTTCCGAGAGTTACATTTTCTAACACATCGACAACTTGAATAGAATAATTAAATAAGCTACAATCAGCTGTTTGCATTATTACCTGCACTAACTTACCTCACTAACTTACCTCACTTCTTCTTGCGTATGTGATCTAGTTTTCTATGTCATCTGTAACTACAAAAAAAGAATGTGGAAATTTAATTATAGGATTCTTCAATTACATTTAAAAAAAAACATGTTTCGCTCCGGCTTTTTTGCCCGGCGCGAAACATGTTTTCCGTGAGAGGGTAGATAGGTTATAGCAGGGGACGAGAAGGCGTAAGTGCTTCTCGTCGGAAAAATTATATGATAGCCGGCAACGCGAGCTTTTCCCCTCCCCCCTCCACCCCTCGGACCACCTTTCCGGTCTTCTGCTCCTTTCCCTCTTCTAGCTTCGGATTAGAAAATATGATTAGCTTCGTGCTGGGAGTTTATTCGGGAGCAACGGCGGAACGGAACAGGAAGCGGGAAAAGGGGTGGCCGTCGTTCGTACCCTTCGGATTTTATGAATGACCGCCGGTCCCTTACGTGCCTCGGCGCGACGACGACACTTTTCGGGAAAACGACCTTTGCTCTCCCGATGTAATTTGCGCAACGCTTGCGCACGATTGCGACCTCTTCGCAAACTCTCGTGTGTGACAATTATTATCTCGCATTATCTCTCTGAAAAAAAAGGAAACTGCTATCTTACAAAATAATTACATAGGTAACCCTCGTCTAACGCGATTTATATATAAAAAAATGTCCGCCGCATTTCTATGGAATAAAATATCCGCGTTACATGAAAGTTACTTGTATAGTAAAGTTATTCTTAGAATGTACGAAGAATTTCGCACTTTGCATAAATTAATGTCTCCAGTTCGCGTCACGTTTGCACATCGATACGTAAGCCTGTTTGTTTAAGGGAATGTGAGCGCGAGATAAAGCGCCGGTCTATTTCGTATACGACGAAAGAGACGTCCGCCGTGAGACACAACGCCGGGGTTGTTGCGACGATGAGTATTTCCCAGAGGAGGAACTGGGAGTCGACTCATCAGACGCGATCTCCGGTCGCCTTAACACCCCCGGGTTGCATAATAAAGTCGTGCCAATTTTTATCAAGCTGCCGTTGTGCCGCACCGGGATCTTCCGACCGTTTTTCCAACTTCGATTTTCTCGCCGGTTCTATTCTCGTCGAGACGCGCCGCGTGCGACAGCTCGATGAAAACTTTCGCAACGCCCGCCGCCCGAATCACACACAAACGTGCGTGGAAAGAAGCATCGGTTTTTCAGTGACAAAACCGTTTGTCCGAATCGACGACGAGTTTTTTTTCGCACGGTAATCGGCGCGAAAAGCATCGCAACGATATAAAGTCGCGCGCGAGTATATGACAAGGTTTCGATTTTTAACAAGGTTTCAATTTGTGCGATTTCAGAGAAAGCGGAAAAACTTCAAAATGTACACAAGACTCTGTTTTATCTTCGATTTGTTGTAACTAAATATATTTCCGAGTTCGCTTAACATAATTTAAAGCAGTCGTAATTCGTCAATTTCCTCGAGAGAAGGCCATTTAAAAATTTCGCGCAGAAGGATGTCGAGTCTCCCCTAGAAGCCCTTCCAGAAACGAGAAACGGCTAAACGCGAAATATCGACGTTACGTCACATTTCCTCGGTATAATACTTTCAACGTGCCGGCGTACCGATGAAATTAGATTCCGGAGACGCGAGTAGCAAGCGATGCATCGGACCGGGGAGGGGGGAGTGGGGGATGATCGATGAAAAAAAAAGGGCGATCGGTTTCAACCCCATCCACGAGAGGTATGTTTGCGACCCCGGCGGATGAGAAACGATCCCCCTGTCCCCACCGAATTTATATCGAGATCGAATTATTGATCCTTGCCGGCGCGACCGATTGCGCCCGACCCCCACGTGTCAATTTTACGGTTTTAACGAACTGCAAACTCCAGAATGTATCGCCGCTATTTCCTTTGGGTTGAAGCAGAGTCGGCGCGTCGCTGGCAAGCTACCAAAACTATTTCAAAAGCGACACATCAAATATATATATTTATAATGTTATTTTCTGATGAGAAATCGCGTCTTTATCTCTGTCGTTCTTGAAGAAAATACCTTTTTTCTTTTTCGTGAATTTCGTGCATCGATGTTCGTAATATTTTTTTCCCGAGAAGTTTTAAAAAACATCAGATACAACATCCGATTAATTGTAGATATTATTGCGTTAGAGCACGCAGAGACGTCACTTTTGAGAAAAAATTAAGTTATTTACATTGATCCGATCTGCGTGACACGATATCAATTCTCCCCTGCAACGGAGAAATACAAGACTTAAATTGCTCTCGCTCTCTTGCTCTCTCTCTCTTTCTCTCTATGGTTTATGCTTTGTCAGCGAGTCGGGAAAAGCTTAGTTCGCGATTTATCGCGAGTGGTCAAGAGACACGGCAAACCAAGTAATTAATCTGGCTCCCCGAGCGAATCGCGCGGCGGCCTCCGGCTAACCAGATGTCCGATGTCTGTCCGACAGCGATCGGTCAATGTCCAGTTCTGTTTTAACTGCGGATTAAAGCGAACTTACTGTCGGCAGCTGTAATAGGTGTGTGTGTGTGTTGGCGTAAAGGATTAAAGGCAACAACGTCGTTAACGTTTCATATTTCACGCGTAATTTTTTTGCGTCAGAGTCTGTCAATTTCTTCAAATAAAATTTATCAAGTTTTGAAAACGCAGTGCTTGATGTAAACGATAGTTTTTACTGCGTATAAAATGTTTCCTGTTAAATATGTGACGTATGCGTCGTTATTTGGCTCCGAAACACCCCATTGCCAATTATATTCGCAGACTTCGACGGCGCTGGCAGTGCCGAAAGCGCGTTTACAAAATTTCCAGGGTAAATCCTCGTATATGAAATTCCATAAATTACACTCGTCCCCTCGCTCACCCCTCGCGCAGCGCCTATTATTATTGGTTTGCGAGAAAAAAAGAGAAAAAGAAAAGCGATCCGATGACGAGAGTGTCCGTTCGTCCGCGCACGAAGACAGCCTCCCTTCGCGCTGCTGGATTCACCCCTAGCTGGCTGGCCGAGATGCGTGATCTTTAAGGGGATGTGTGTAAGCTGTGGGCGGCCGAGGCGTCGCAAAGGGACGGGGCAGGAGAGAAAAGCAGCGAAACAAGCGAAGGCGTCCTAACGGTGTCTGGTGATGGCGGTGGGGTCGAGATGAGAACGACGGCAATAGGGGGTGTAGGTAGTAGTAGTGATGGTGGTGGTGGTGGTGGTGGTGTAAAATATGGATTTACTTCTCCTCCAGGGCGGCTTTTCCTTCAGGCTCTGTGTCTCCACGTATGTGTACCTCTGGGCGCGTGTGACGTCATGCACGATGCTACCAACACCATTATACGGAAGAGGCCGAGGAAGGGTGGCGGTGCGGAGAGTGTCATGGCTCGTTTGTTAGAGCTCCGAGTTTCAGGGGGTGTTTTGTTAGTGTTTTCTTTGCACCGTCACGGGGGACGACAGTGTTTTGTCTCCGTGCGAGGAAAGAAGCGGCGAAGATTGGGGAGAAAGGGGGAGGGAGGGAGGAAACAAGGAGCGCGAGAGGAATAAGACGGCGGAGGATAGAAAACGGGAAATGCTTCGGTTAAGCGCGAAGCCAGAATGCTGGGCTCTTTCTTGCGCCCTTAAACGATTCCGTCAATTTGGTTCTTGCGACACTTCGTCGCAGAATAAATCGTTGCTGCAAGGTGGATCTTGGTGGTTTTTGCACACGCATCCATTTCCGCGCGTCATTCGAAATATCCGCGAATTTAGGAGGATGAGTGCGCTTTGCACATTCGGAAAAAAACGCAGTCATTCGGAGAGCAACAGTCTCTAAAAACAATTTTTTTTCCGCGACGACGTTCAATCGATAGATATACGCGAGAAAAAAATTTACATCAAAGGCTTATCGCGCGCGCGAAAATAAAAAAAGAGAATCGATGATGAGGATGTATGAGTTTGGTCTGTTTTCTCATTTTTATGTCCGCGGTGTACGAAGGATCATTATTCTCCCGACACTGTTTCCCGTCTATCGATCCGCGCGCGCACTGACATTCGATCTTCCGTCGCTCGGCCGTTTTCATCCCATCCCGACTACACCTACTCTCATGTACCTACGTGAGTAATTTAAAATGCGATTACTGAAGGGATGTCCTGTGTGTGTGGGAACGATGCGTCGACGAACACACGAGGGAGAGGGGAGGACGATTGCGTGACAGTTCGCCCCGAAGTAGTTTTTGACAATGCATCAGATCGCATTTCAACTGTGTTGCGACATTCAAAATTCACGAATCGCCGTCTCATTCGTCAGACACGTGTGATTTCCATTTATTTCCTGAAAAATCTGAAAAAAAAAAAAAAAACGGTTGGGAAGAAATTTTTAAACAACTCAGCGATCAGTCGTCGATACCGGAGGTATAAATGGCTGTGTACTTTGGCGAGTTGTTCGCTACGTGCGATAATGAGCCGGTGTTTTGACGTTTGTTCACTTCGAAGAGTAAAACTTGCCAACGACAACGGCGAAGTGACACTAGTGTCTCTATCTCCGCGCGCCGTTTCGAATACTTATCAATCGATTCACGTAAGAATAGCTAATACACGGATGGCGAAGGAAAGTCGCACGGCGAAGGAGGTAGGAGAGACGACGGTTGGATGGCTGCCATTAAAAGATTTCATCCACCCCCTGCCGCCACCATTCTCCCCTGTCCCATCCGGTTCGCCCGCGGCACCCATATATAAGGGTGAGTAATCTGAGAGCCATCTCTCCTTTCTTATTTTACGTTCCTCCCTTTTCTCGCTTTCCGCGTTTGCATTCGTTCTCGCGTGAAAGGGAAATAGCGGCCGTGAAAAAAATGGGACGTGAGAACGAGTGTGTGTGTGTGTGTGTGTGTGTATGTGTGTTCGCGCGCGGCGCGATTTGTATTCATGTCCGTGTGTGTATCTTAATGTCTTCATAGAGAAATTTCGAGTGAGTAAAAAAAACTGAGAGAAGAATAAATGGAAGAAAATAAAAATCGCGTGATTCGGTAACGATTTAAAAAAAGTTGCGATAAGCTGAGAAAAAAATATTTTACCCACATATTTTCCCGAATAAAATTTCTTCGCGCAGTGTATTTACAATACGTTTGTAATTATGTCACAAAGAATCGTGACCGTTTTCTCTCTCTAGCATTTCGTTGAGCGGACAGTTGGTCTCTCTCTCTTTCTCTCTCTCTCTCTCTTTCTTCGGTGCACGGATGCATAAGAACGACAGAGACGTACGAGCTGAAGGCTCGAGGACGATCGGACGCAGACACTGCACCTAAGGGATATGTAAGAGCCAACCAGCGCACACGTACGGATTACAGAGGGTAGGATTGGCAGCTCTGATCAATATTCGATTTTTGAAATATCTCCTTCATCCCCTGTGCCGGCGCTATCCTCCTCGTCCGCCCGTTACTCTCTCTCCCCCTCCTCTTCCTCGTCGGGGATCTCTCGGAGCCCAACCTTACCGTGTTCCCCGGACCCCTCGCGGAACGTTCCTCGAAAGCTCGATACTCTATTTGTATTTTTAAACTGGAATCCCTATACTCGCGCATTCACGTGTGCGTCTATGCATGTACACGCACGTAGACGAGGACACCCCAAAGCGTCCTGCCACCACCATCGCCATTCGCCATCACCATTACCACCGCCGGCGGCGGCGTCGCCCTCTCGTCTTCTCGCAACCCTCTACTACTTCTTCGTCTTCTCCTCCACCTCCCGCGATTCTCCCGCGTCACCCCCGCGCTTCTCTCTCTCTCTCTTTCTTTCTCTCGTTTTCCAGGCCGTGCGCTTCCTCCTCCGCCTTCATCCTCCTCTCACGCGAGCCTTCTCTTCTGCCTTCGGTGTTATGTGTGCTACGAGCACGCTTTCGACGGCGTGTGCATACGCGCGTGTGTGCGGCCACACATGTGTATGTGTGTGTGCGTGTGTGTGTGTACGTAGAACGCTTGGGGGCAGGGGCATACGATCCATCGGAATTTTAAGGAAATAGAAGGACACTCGATGCATACCGTCGCTGTGTAGTAATGCGTCGGTGTTGGTGGTCGCGTGTGTGGGCGTTACAGGGCCGGCGATAGCGCCGACCGAAAGCGAAATATCTCGAGGCGACGAGATTCGATGCGGGATAACAACCCCCCGAAAGTGCATTGACTCTCTTCCTCTCTCTCTCTCTCTCTCTCTCCGACATCTCGACCAAATTATATCGCCGACTTATGTACCGAGCATTGCACGCGTCGTTGAAAAAGAAAAATATTCGCGCAAGTATGTCACTTGCACACGTCGCGCGCGACTCATTACAAATTTACAAAATACTTTTTGCCCGGAGAGAACATCCGTGAACTAGTAAATATGCGCACAATATATTTGTGTGCATATTTTGTATAAAACTAAATTTTTTTTTAAGTTGAAAATATAACAACTCGCCGGGGATGATATAGCGCCCCACAGCACGTTATCATTGACACCATCAACGGCGCGGTCCCAGACGTGCGGTGGATCAATTTTCAGTTGGCCCGGTGTAAGAAAGTGGCTCTCTCCTCTCTCTCTCTCTCTTCCTCTCTCACCGGTCCTGCGCGTCTTTTATATACACGTCGACCTGTGAGAGACGCACACTCGCGCGCGCACTTAGAAATACACGTCTGGCGAAAATACACGAGAGCGCGCTTGTTCGTTCGCTCGCGTTTCAACAGGGCGAGAGATGGAGGGATGTAGATACGTGTACTACTCGCAAAGAGAGAGAGAGAGAGAAACGCGCGGAGGCACCCTATAGTCGTTCCTCTTTACCCGGCGAATTGGAATTTCTCGCCGCGGATAGAATTCTTTCGTGGGAATCATGAGACGCGCGGCCGACGATATATATGTGTGTATATATATATATATATATATATATATATATGTACACGCGACGTCCTGGGCGTCACGTTGCGCGAACGCATTATACATACACAATGTGATTCATCAAAACGTGGTTATGCGACTGATCGTATAGATATCGGCGATCTCTCGAATTCCCCGGGACGTATTTCGAAACGAATGGAAATGCGAGCGATTTATCGGCGCGTTGCCCGCGACGCGTTACGGCCGATCATCATCGCGGCGGTCATCATCGGGACGATGACACATCCCCGCGAATATTTCGACGGGGATTAAGACGGGGGGATTGAACGCGGGGTCAAAACCGCGACGACGCGAGATGTCGATCGCAAATGCGACAAAACTCGAATCTCTCGCTCGAAAAGTTGTGATCGTAAAACAGATCAATTGCAATGTGAATTGCTTTTCGCTTGGTTAATCAGTTAGAGCGATTGCGATTTGTGTTCTGATAAACTACAATCAAGAGAAAAAGAGCCTTACGATATACGGAATTTAATTTCAGACTAACTGTGATATGTTTCTACATATCGGAACATTGAAAATACACATCCGGAATGAAATTCCGGAATTTTGATGAGACCGGAAAACGCACCCCATTACCGCGAGCTCGCAGTCTAACCCCGGATGCAGTTCGCGCAGCTGCATCGGCCGGCGTCGATGCAGCGCCAGGCGATTAATTAAACGTCGGCACAGCGCACGGCCGCTCATTAGCGGGCGTCGATTGGCTGCTGGCCGGTCACGTGACATCCACGCCGGCGGTACGTCCTCGGCAGTGGACGGCTGGGGGATCGGGCCGGGGAAGGGGGTTGACGGTCGGGGGCGAAGAGGGACAGAAGGCAGGCGGCAGCGGCGGCGGCGGCGGCGGCGGATCGGACTGGGGTTCGGGCTCGGGTTCGGTGGGGCAGCACTGCACATTCGCTCGCAGTTGTTTCTGCCGGCGAGCCACGCCCTGCCCCTTTCGCGCCACTAAAGGCGGATACCACGGGATTAATTAAGACGCCCACCAACAAATGATATCACGCCGCTTTCAGAGCACCGCGTACTCACGGAGAGCGGGGAGGAATGTTAATTAGAAGAACGGAGAATGGAGAACAGCCCGATTGGAGGTATTGCGCGATGGGGGTTGGCTCTGTCCGCTCAAAGTCTCCGCAAAGAGCGAGTAGACGACCAAGATGTTATCGTTATAGTTTCATGGGCGGGACACGCGGAATAATTATAAATCTAATTAAGGAAAGAACTTTTTCTTCCGGAGATTTTGCGAGGTCAACGAATGGCCTCGTCTCATTACGCGAGAGGGAGGAGGGATGGAATTGCTAATGTCATTTCGTGATAGCGCGCTTGCTGCATAAATGCCTTGCTTTCAGAGACGAGCCAATTACTGTGTAATTGCGTCCGCGCAAGGCAAAAGCATTACTTTCTTATTATTTCATGAATAGACTCGAATAGTAAATCCAATATAATCTTAAGTGGACTCTCGCGAAAAATTATTTGGCGTCTGTCAGCGTCTCGACCGTGTGCCGTCTCTCTTGCCTTTGTCACGAGGGCAAATCGGAATGTAGATTCGATGCAAATTGCTCGAATGCGCCTTCGAGAGGGCTCGATTGGCCACTCGGTAAGTCCGTAGATTGGATTGCCGGGTGCTACGGCTAATCACGCAATTACTTCGCTCGGCTCTTTAATTTTATCCTTAATTAAATCCAATTCCGCGGAACGAATGTACTGTGCGCAAAAGCGCTTCTACGCCGCGAGCATCCCCGCGGTGTTTGCAATTTCGAAAAAGTCAAGCGTGGAAAAGATGTGTAATAAGTTAGATGAATTTTATTATACGCCACGATTGACTAAGTCGCATTTCCATCCGCAGTCTTTGTTCTCGGTTTTTATTAGCAATGGCACGTGTGTTCGTGTGTCAATCCATAAAAAAATACATGAACAAGAAACGTAAAAATGATAAAATTAACAGAACGTTAATAAAAAAACACCTGAAAAAAAAGTGTTAATAAAAATGATATTTGAAAAATGCTGTAACAGCTAAAAAAAAAGCAATCGAGAGAAATACAATAAGAGAAGAGTTTCGTTTTCTATAAGCGAAACTCATTTGATAATGTGTCACGACTTATCCGCGATTGTCTTGTTTTTCTTTTTTTTTTTTTTTTTCTAATAACCGACATAATCCGTTTCTCCCTTGTCAAGCCGCCAGGGTTCTACAGGACAGTTGACGAACGACCCTGTTGACGTTCGCCCTTTCCAACGCCCGTTACAAAACGAAAGGAGCCGAACAAAGTTGCCTCGACCGTCGTATCGCGGCCCTTCATATTTCATATTTCGAACACCCTCGATCTCCACCCTTCCTTCCCGAGCACACACCCGCGCGTTCGCTTGTCTCCGCTCCTGTAAATATATGTGTATCACGATACTCCGGACGAGATTAATTTCTGATCTAAGCTTGGAGTCTAGGCGGCCGACTCCTCAGGGACGCTCAGTGAAAACGGATTTTCGCGAGCAGAAACCGAAGTTTACAGAGTGGATCGCGACGACGACGACGACGACGACGACGTCGTATTTTTATTTTCACAAGAACCGCGCTGTCAATTTCACGGCTTTGTTTGTCGTTGATTTATAGTTCCGGTTTTGCAAATTTATATCTCAATTCGCGGCAGAATGGAAGAATGCCAAACGGGCGTTTTAACTTATTTACACGCTCCACATCATATCCGTAGAACGTGATAAATAAATATATAGGTATATATACGCGCGCAAACTCCGCGAAAAAACGGAAGAAATTGCGTTTCATGTAAATTAACACACTTTCGTTTGATTAATTATAAATAAACGTTTGATTAATTATAAATAAACGAACAAAATGACGGGACTTTGCTTGAAATATTCTCCCATCTCGCCGTCGTGATTTCACAGCTCGAGAGATGGAGATTTCCAACGAAGGTTTTTTTTTTTTTTTTTTGTACGAAGCGAGCAGAAAAGCGGACCGAGTCCGCGCTTGTTTCTCCGCGGCTTAATTTAACCGAGCACGAGGAGGAGCCGGGGAGGTAATTTTGTTTAATTTATTAAAACCCCGGAGGTCTCGTGCGCCGCTCGGCTAATGACGTAATCCTCTAAAAAGTTATAAAGTTACCGAGTTCATTTTTAAAAGCAAGCGCACCCTCGCGTCTCCCGACCGCTTCCTCCCGTTCCTCTCAATCCTCCCTCTCTCCCCTTCCTCCCCGCTGCAACGATGCCTCTTGCCGGAGAGATACTTACGGTACTTTTTATTACGCAGTATTTCACGTCCGACGCAAGTTACTTCTGCATATTTATATAGGTGAATAACTAGGCTCTGTCTCCGCGCTAAGGCCGTTTCAGCGGAATGGAGGAACGACGACGTTGAAAAGTGGCGAAACTTAATAGAAACGGAAGGAAAGTATGATCGACGCTTCGTCTTCGCGAAACTTCCTTTTCTCTTCATTATCACTTTGTTCGCGCGCACCGTCTTGCGGAAGAAAATAATCAAACACACAATTGTTTTTGTTCCCCAACGCACATTTGCGTTACGCGCTAAAAGAGTTCCGCGTTTCATTTGTTCGACGTTTGTTATTTTTCGCTCGGATCGCATTGCGCTGCGAGATACTTTTACACAGTTTAAAGGTAACATTTTTTTTTTTTTTTTTTTTTTTTTTTTTTTTTTTTTTTTTTTTTTTGGTCAATGATCGCGCGCAGAAACTTTAAGCTTTCCAATTTCCAACCGCTTTAAAACGGGGTTAAACCGATAACGATCAATCGATTTTTGAATTTACGCGTTATATAACGCCACCGCGATACGCGCGGAGGTCTGCGCGCTGTGGAGCGGTTTTATATATATATATTTTTTTTTTTTTTACATCGCGAGCACGAGATAATATTTTCCGCGCGCCAATTTTACTACCAAATTCTCTCGCGCGCGCATTTCGAAAATGCTCGGACGATTGATCCGCCGAAAAATTGTTCCGTCCAATCGGCATCGGTGAGCGCGCGCCCGATTTCAAATTCAAATTTCTCTGCAATCGAATTAGCCGACAAAAGAGCCGTTTGATCCATCTCGTCGAGTCCCGTGCCCGTGGAACCCACACAAAGTGGCGGCCCCAATTATGAATAATTCGGAATATAAATTTGCTTAATTTCCGTTCGCTTGCCCGAGAGAGAGAGAGAGAGAGAGAGAGAGAGAGAAAGAGAGAGAGAAATAGAGAATGGGAGAGGGGGCGGAGGATAAAACGGAAATTAGGGCTAACGATGCCACAGTCTTCGATCGGCCTTTACCCTTTTTTTTTTTTTAACTCCTGTGCAAATAATACGGCAAAAATAACACGGCGATCTTTTCAATTTTCGCGTAAATAACCAAACGTCGCGTGTCACCACGCAATCCTCCCGAGAGTATGTCATCGCGACACGGAGCATCAGCTGATTTTATTTAAACCGTCCTAATTAATCCGCTCGTGGGAACAGCTGCGAGCACTTTGATTTTAATTTATTCCGATCGGCAGGAAACTAGAGGGAGATCGAGTCACCTGCTATCCGCGCGAGTTACCAGTATTCATCCATCCAATCACTCTCTCCTTTCATCAAATCGCTATTACACTATTATGCTACGCGTTTCACAGTAGTCTCGCATCTCTCTTAGCCGCCATCCTTTGTTGGAACGTTATAAATCTCCTTTTGCGCGCGCGCTACAGTCGCTTTATTAATTCGTCGATCGTTTTAATATAAAACGCACGTAAGCGGCGGAGAACACACGCCACCTGTGTTGCCGAGCTCGTAAAACAGGATCGAGGCAGGATCGCTCGTTACGATGAGGGTGACGGAGAGATTCCACCGCTGGCAAGAATTCCACCAAGGTGAGCATTTTTTCTCCGCGGTTTGATTGACTAACGTCAGTCACCGGAGAGAGATCTGACTCGCCACGTCGAATCTCTCTCTCTCTCTCTCTCTCTCTCTCTTTCTCTTCTCCCTTTTTGGTATGCCATGTAGATAAAGTACAGTCTCCGGAGAAATTTCGGTCGCGATGAGCGTCGTTTCGAACACTGTGTCGCGCGTGAAGAGTTCGCGCACACGAGTACGTAAGTACGAAACGAAGCTGAATACGACGAAGACAAGGCGAAGAGAAGAACAGAGAGAAAGAAAGAGAGAGAGAGAGAGAAGAGACTTGGAAGAGAAGCAGAGGGGGTCTAGTGTGGAAAGGCGAGCTGGCGACCATCACCAAGTCAAATCGGTCTCTCGCAACGCGCCAGCGAATAATCTTAAATTCAAATTAAGAGCGGGTCTACAAATTTAAACAATAAACGATCAGATTCGCAGCGATTCAAATTTAAACACGGCGGACAATAGGCTCTGGGAAAAAAACAAAAAAATAAAATAAAATAAAATAAAACAAAACGCACATTCGTGAGATTCCCTGGTTTCACCTCAAGATACGCTTCGGTTTCGTGTCTTTTTACAAATTTACTAAGTGTTAATAAACGTGTAATTGGTAAATACGCAAATGTACGTACAATTACGCGTAGAGTCCCGCTTGCAATTGTTATTACACGCAAGTGACAATTAGTCATCGCGAAAGATATCGAATTCTCGAGGGACAGAGAATTTTCCAACTTTATTTTGGGCGATTGCGGATACCGAAACGCTTCAAACCGCCAAACCGCGAAAAGCCTCAACCTCATTACGAGGCGATGCACGCGGTGCGTGGCGAGAGAAGGAGTGGAAAAAAAAATATTTTCTGCGGTAGCCTGCCGACCACCAAAAAGTGAGCCCCTAATTCGGCAGACCGATTCGCCGGCGAGGCGGAACGGGGTGTCGAGAGAAAAACTCAACGACGACGATCCAAACGGAGTGGAAGCGAGACGGCGGAATAAATAAAGGAGAGTAAGGAAGACAAGGAAGACGAGAAGATACTAACAGGGAGAACCGCGGTGACAGGAAGGCGAGCTCTCTCTCTCTCTATCTCTATCTCTCGGCGAAGAGGCGAGGGACAGAAGAAGCGATCGGGATGTCAGATCGGATCTCGTTGGTGAATCAAATTTGGCCAAATAAACGAAGAGGAAGAGGGAGGATGGGAAGGAAAAGAGAACCGGGAGGCCCGCGAGAACAGTTGCGCTTCGTGTGTGCATTAGCATGCGAGAGGGCAGCGAGAAAGGGGCGCTTGAGGGAAGAGACGCGAAGAGAGAACGGGGGGGGAGGGAGGGAGGGAGGAAAAAGGAAGAAGGGAGAAGGACGCGTGGAAAGAGGGACGGAAGCGAAGGAGATTCCGACGAGGTGCAGAAGCAGGAGAACGAGGGCAAAAAGGTTGGCAAAAAGAGACTTTTCGAACTTTCTTTGTGTGCTAAGCAGCTTCCCGGGCTATACCCGGGCGAAATGCGGGGACGAAAGGAAGCGGCTCTCTCTCTGTTCTCCTCCTCTGTGTGTCGTCGATATCGAGAATCGACGCGGAGCGTAAGCGCGGAGGCTGCTCCTTCTCGCCGATCGTTTCGAGTCTCATAATCGAGAGCGAAAGGGATAATCTGAGGGGGAATCTCTCGATTTTGAGACCTGTTATATTTAAAGACCCGGTTTTTCTTATCTCAATCTCTTATTTCGCTCTTGATTCGAAGTGATTTCTTATCTCGTCTTTGTGAAACAGGTTTAACGAAAGAAACTAGAAGCGTTTACAACGTACATACGTACGTAGAACTCGAAAATCGATTCTAGCGCCTGGTGTTAGGTGACCGAACGGCAGTCGCGCTGACGGTGCGGCACGGAGCTACCGCTCGTTGTAAATATCCTCGTCATAAGAGCGAATTAAAACGAGTTGTGCATAAAACACGCTATAATTTTCACGCGTTAATTAATTACGTGCAACTGAAAAAAAATTTACGCAACCACACAATCACTTTTTTTTTTTTTTTTTTAACTTTGAAGAGGAAGATTTTAAATTTTTAGGCAGCCGCGCGAGCTCGTCCCGCGGTATATAAATAAATGACAAACTTTTATCATTCTCTGAGATACACACGGCCAAAGTCACTTTAAAAGAGATTCTGTACGAGGATGTGTATGACGGAACGACGCGCGCGTGTATAGACGCCGGGGCAGCGCGCGTTATCATTCATTGCATCTCGAACTTTTGCTCGCTTTAAAGTGGAAGCTTGTTGAATATTAAACAACAGTGTCAACAACGAGGTTCAATGTTTTTCAAGTTACGTTATCTGTATTGTGTCAATGTAACTGGTAAATATTCACGCTGTATTTTTCATAAATAAAAAAACAAAAAAAAAAAACACTCATAGTGTGTCTAGTCACGACACGCGACGACGCGCCGTTTCTCAATACTACGGTGTTATAAAAAAAGAAAAAAATTTTATTCTCCGATTCAGACTGGAAATAATCCAACAGTCTGAAAGTCTCGCGCGAGACTTTTAGACTGTTTTACACGGCCGGTTTTGACATAGACACACACACACACACACACACGCTTGCAGACTAATTTACAAAGCCCTTATTAATGCACGGAAACGCATGCAAGCGGGCCGAGAGAATGCTGGGATAAGCGCAAACGCCGCGTGAATTTAAATCGTCCTCTTAAATGGAGCGCGCCGGTTGTCTAGCGGAAAGATCTCGCGCACGTATTCGGACACGTTGTCTCGTATACACCGGGGTCTCTCTCGTAAACTCGTTGGTATCGTTACATGCGGCGCGCGAGACCTGATTAGCGGGTACAGTCCCGAGATATTTTACATGTGCGCGCGCGTAGACACGGGGATGCGCGTTTTTTTTCGCTTCAATTCCGTTTGAGTCGACAAATTAAATTTCGAATATATCGAAAGATTCCGCGACGCGATCCCTCGAACAACGCAAATAACAGACCTCCCATTCGCCACACACGCCGCGACCAGTCCGAGCGGGCGCATCAATTAATTTATGCGCGGTCGACCGCGCCGCAGCGCGTTGCAAATGGGCGTACTATGCGGCTTCGATCCGCCCCGGTGCTGTTAAAGGCGAGTTCATAAACGCGAGACACGCTGTTTCTGATAACCAACCGTCCGTGTTCCGTCCAAATGAAATATGCGTGCGCGAGAGGTTCCTTGTTTTTTTGTTTTCGTTTGACGATCGATTGTCGCGGTCGAACGTCTTATCTCGCGCGAAGTGTTTCTTCTCTCTTTTTTTTGTTTTTTTTTTTTTCGATCCGAACAATTCCCTCGGTCACAAACGCGAGCTGTGTAAACTCGTCTTAACGCTCCGGGGTGAAGGAAGAAACGGTACGCGGGAGAGATCTTCATCGCTCTATTCTCTTCCAGAGAGAACGCGGCGGCGACCATTGCGCGCGCGGCAACCAATTATTACGGGGGCGAGAACATTGCCGGCGTGGTGTGTTATTAGCGCGAAGGCGCTCTTCTTTCCGGCCAGTGCCCGGAAAGATCGGCAGAGAGAGAGAGAGAAGAGAGTATCGCCGGTGTCGATCGTTACCATCTTGGCACTGACGCGACGTGTCCTTCTCCCCTCGCTTCCACCTAACCTGCAGATCGGGCTCGCCGATAAAAAGTGTATCGCCGCTGCGATCGCACCGAGGTTATTTTGAATTGTTCTCTCTCGCGCGCGCGGTCTCTCTCCGCAGATTTTCAACAAGTTGAGGGATCGGCGGGAACGTGTACCGCTTATTACACTGTTTTAGCCGCGAGCGCGTCATCGGACACGCTAATCTCGCGGTGTATGCGCAGAAGAAACATTCTGCAATTCTTTCGCGTAATAGATACCGCACACATACACACACACACACACATACCGTGTGCAACTTTGCGGAGCGCGAACCTCAAACCTGTTTATCCTGATCTCCTCTCGGCGAAGTATCTGTCACTACGCGAGCGAGAATCGAAAGATTATCGGAACGACCAACGGTCGTTCTCCTCGTCTCTTTCGCCGAGACGCGCGCGTTAGATGACGTGCGAGAAAGATAATGTGACAATTTCCCATCTGCCACGCAGCTGTGTATTTTATTTTCAATACCTGTGTGTATGTGTGTTTTATATCCCGCGTTATTGCGAGAATAAACGCCATATTCTTCTTCTCGCGTACGCGCGCGATATATTTGTGGAAGTCGCGCGAAAGTCCGTCGAATTACTTAAACTCGTTGCCAAGCATCGAGTGTCCGATGCGTTAAAACGTCTCGTTCTATTCTTGTATCGAAATATTTTAATTGAAAAAAAAAAAAAAAATAACGCGACGTTTCTGCGCACGAGAATTCATCAGACGACGAACCTGCGAGATGGCTGGCAGGTTTGGGCGTAATCTCGCGGCGTTCATTTACGTTCGAGAGTACCGATCGAGAGAGAATTGAATTGAATTGAATTGTGCTTTATTTATATAGCGCTCTGGGAAACCTTCCCTCAAGCGCATGTATGACAATTAGAATTATTTGGAAACATTAGTAACAGATAGTTCCTTGAAAAATAGTTTGAGTTAACAAAGAAATTATACATAAAAAAAAAGAAAAAGTAAAAAAATAAAAGTATAAAATGAAAAAAGATGTACAGTGTTGAAAAGGTAACGTGTGATTGAGGTTAACATGTATGAGAAAAAGTGCAATAGTAAAACTATCCAAAAACTTCGCAAAAGAATGGTAACATTGGAAAGAGCCAAAAACATTGACATTATAAATTGTTAAGTAATAAATGATCATAGAGATCTCTTTTGAAAATGCCATAAGGTGCCTTGCGAGTCGCTACCGGTATGTCATTCCAGACGTCCACACACACACCTGAACGTCGAAATAACTCAGTTCGACTCAGAGGAAGAATCAAATTGTCTTGTACAGCTCTTGTATCTCATAAACAACCATCTCTTCTGAAAATAAATGAATCGTGGAGTACCCGAGGTCTGCCAGTCTTTAGGATTCTGTAGACTAAACAGCCAATAAAATAAGCTCTCCTTGATTTGATTTTGAGCCAGTTCAGTCTTTCGAAATACGGTGTTATATGCTCAAACCATTTTACTTGGAATATGAATCGTATGCATGTGTTGAGTGCTCTTTGTAACCGCAGATTGTTTTCGCCAGTAATTTTGGTTAATAATGCACAGCAGTAGTCAAAATAAGGCACAAACAAAGTTAAGACCAGTCTAGTTCTGAGAGTAGGCGAAAGCAGGTGTTTATAGATTTTTAATCGATGTAGCAAAGAGTTGACACGCGCAATGGTATAGTTAACCTGCTCATCCCAGAAAGTGTACTATTGAGAGTAACGCCCAGATACAAGACTGAGTTCTTGTAGGAGATATTGTCACCATTAAGAGAAAGAGAGAGAGAGAGAGAGAAACGCGCCCGGACCTCTTCTCGTCTCGAAAATCTCGTTTCGGCGGAGCCTTCGCGCGCGATTTAAACGCGAGCATTTTATGCGACATGTCCTATTCCCGCTCGACGACGGGATCGTTCACATCCGCGGGGAACAGAAAAGAAATCCCCCGTCTTTCGAGAACCGTTCGTGCGCATCTGGAATGCAGCTCGGGATCATAAAAAACGGTACAATTGCATTTACGTCTTGGACGCGCGCACGCATAACAGGATGTAATGCGGCTGCATAAAGTCTCGAATGTCTCCGCGGCGCGCACTTAACCTCCGCGCGCTTCGTCGAATGAAGAATGCCCGACCGCGCGCGGAATGCCGCGACGAGCGCGCGCGTGCTAGTGTCTCTCTCTCTCTTTCTCTCTTTCGCGATTTATAAAACGCGGACCGGACGATGTTCGACGTCGATGATGCAAATCAAGCAAATTGGAAATGATATGCGAACGCGAATACGCGCGCGCGTATAAAAACAATTACGATAAGCGCTGTGTAACTTACGATAACTGTACTCGCGTGTAATAAGCCCGGGTATAATATAAACTTCAATCACGCGCACAAGATGTAAGACTTCGGTCATAAATCATATTGCGTGTACGCATTAATTTGCGCGAAAGAGACCCGCGCGATGTGAAATCGTACAAGCCGCGATTTCGACCGAAGTTTTCGCAATTGTTTCCAATCCGAGAGAACGTTCTATGGCGAAATCTCTCGCCCGTTGTTCCTCGCGAGAGATAGAGAGAGAGAGAGACCCATTATTATTCGCGCTTCGCGCTCCGAACCAAAAGGAATCATAAATGAAACAATGTCGCCAGCAAACAGAGTCGCTCTTGAATAGAAAATTCCGGGGCCACGTACCCGCATTTACCCGCGCGCATTCGAAGCAAGTCGTAAAAGTCGCGTTTGTACTTGTTATTCCCGAGACGCGGAAAGCGAGAGACAGAGAGAAATACGCACGTAAACGCACTTACGGGGAGGGACTTTACCAGAAGGAACGCTAATAGCGAGAGGGAGTTCCCTCGGTGCTCTCTTGGCCGGCGACCGGCGAGTGAGGAATTCGAGAAAAGAGAATAGGCAGAGGGAAGAGGGAGGGAGGGAGGGGTAGGTAGGGTCGGAAAGATCGAGAGAGCGGCGGGAACGCGGACGAAAAGCGAGGAAGGCCGAGGCTCGCCTAATGAATTCAAATATTTGAATTACAAGAGTTGCGCTCGCGGTCTCTCATTCATGGCGGCGCCGCGTTAGAAGAACGGCCGGGAGACTTGGGGGAATATCTCGCGCGCGGGGGCCTGCGCGAGGACGTTCTGCTCGTTGGGGACCCGAGGTCCGCGCAATCGTTTGCTACGATCAGAAATAAAAAAAATAAAAAACAGAAAAATAAAAAAAGAGGGGAAGAGAAAACGGACGCGAAGGGCGAATGAGATAGATAGAGAGAGAGAGAGAGAGAAAGAGGGCGAGGTCTAAACTTCTAAAAGGAGAGGAATCACGTACGGACCGGAACCATCCGTCATGGCCGTTGCGGAGAATTTCATAAATCCGAACGCGACGTACCGTGGGGGCCCCCGTGGACCAAAATTAAGATGATATTACGGATAAACGAACAACGTACACACGTGGGCTCGCGCACGCGCGTGGGGCGAGGATCGCTCGTTAAGATCCCGACTGAAGAACTCGCCGGCTCTCTGCGACGAGAAGTGCCGAAATTAATCCTTCGCGAGAATGAGTTTGGAAATACCACCTTTGTTGGCGCGGTCGGACACGTGTAATTGCACGTGTGTGGGTTTTGAGTCGTCTCCCCCTTTCCCTCTTTTCAGTTTCTTTGAAATTGTACAGCGGATTTGGCAAGAAATAATTGACGGAATCACACCTTGCGTTGTGTGTGTCGACACCTTTCGATAATTGAAGGTGCCGACAAATATATCGCTAAAATATTAAACGGGACATTGCAGCTGCCGACGCGAAGAGCAGCCGTTTAATTTCGAGCGGTCGGGCCTCCTGACGCGCGAGGCGTCTACACTCCGCCTTGTCTCTCGCGCGATCGCCTTCCCGGGCGAAAGTGCCACTTGGCGGCGAGAAGACTCTCTTTCCAGGAAGGATTTCGATAAGGACACGTGTGGTTCCTTCGTCGGAGACGGCCGGGCCGCGACGACTTCTTCCTTCCCGCGCGCGTCTTTGTTGTAAAGCTTGTTAAGTTAATTTCGCGCGAACGAGCGCTCGGCAAAAGGACGGATCTTCCACGCCTGTTCCCCTCGTGTCGAAGGTCCCGCTTCAAGAATGTTGCACGAGAGAAGTTAAATCGCGCGCGTTCGCAAATTGCACGTCACACGCGTTAAGGAACTTGTTACGTTACTTCTTTGTGTGACGAGGACGTAGAAGACGAATTTCGGTGAGAAATTAAAAATCCAACGCTTATCAAACATCGCGTTTTTCAAAAACGGGAGCTTTTCGAGGGAAGAAAAACGTCTGGAAAACTAAAATGTATATTGCTTCTCGTGAAATAGGACAGTACAGGGAAACGGCCAATACGAGATGAAACCTGATGTTCGGGTTGAAAAAATTCTTGAATCAAAAATACACAAACGCGTTTCGATCCTGGTTTGGATCTTCTTCAGTGTGATTTAAGGAAAAGGCAGGATGAACTTATTTTCAATCGCTCATGTCCAAGTGCCTAAGGTAAATGCTGCTGGAAAACTTTTTATACTCGTCTCATTTGCATCGTTGTCTATGGAACAACGTTTCACAAACGAGGTACCAGTTTCGCGGCGTGTACATATATGGAGGGCGTGTGTGTACACGCGCGCCATTGGCAGTGAAAGGATCAAGGGACACACTCGTCTCGTATCTATCCGGCCGACCTTTCGCCGATCGATCTCGATTTCCGACGACGGCCGGTGTCCATCGGCGATCGCTCCGCCGAATGTCAAGGTTTCCCCGATTCGATTTCCATAGTCGCCTATGGAAATTCCCCCATTCCGCGACGCAAAACGCGACGCGGATTCTAGGATACAGGAACCGGCGGAGGGAGAAAGAGCGAGCGACAATTCTACGTAAACAGACAGAGAGGAAAGAGAGAGAGAGAGAGGTTTCGTTACGAATACGTGCGCCTTGCGTAATGGCTCTCGGAGCGAAACGCATGATCGTTCCGAGGCAACGAATCTATTACAATACATCACGAGTTGGTTGAACGTCCACTCCACGAATGTATCGCGCGGACGTGTCGTCGGTGGAAGAGCGCGGAGGGAGAGAGGATCTCTCTCTCTCTTTTTCTGCCACAAGAGAGCGGGACGGAGAGGGAGAGACGGGAGAGAATGCATAAGCGTTAGAGATCGGATCGGGCTGATTTGAATTAGAACAATAGTCGTCCCCGACGCACGCACACACTTCGGCGCTGTCGGTGACGTACGAGATTAATGACTCGAAAATTCAAAAATCGAGACCCCGTGGGGCGCCCCACACCTACAACCCCTATCTCTCGCTCGCTCCGTCCGTCCTTCTCCTTCACGATATTTGTCGATACTCGCCGCGCCGACGAATATTTATTGATCGATCGCGCTTTGTTTCGGCCAAATTAATTTTAAATGCTCCGCGATGATGCCGCGGACAGATATCCGGCCGGGTTTAAATCATTCTCGCCGGGGCGCGACGGGTGTTCCAGAGTCGACGTGATTCAACGGCCGTGGTGACGGCTCTCTCGAGACGTCGATCGTATAGCGTACGCGAGGTCGTGTCGTTCTTTCGGATCGAAGACGAATCGCCGTAACGCGAAAACTCGCGACCGAGTCATCGAAGAAACGTTGCGTTGCGTTCGAGCAAAAATAATACGAGCAACCTCGCGATTTCGATTTGGAGATTACGCGCAAAACTTATTTTATTGCGAGTCATCGATTTTATTTTGCGGAGTGCGAGAAAAAACAAAAAATTGGACGAAGGCAAAGAGAGAAAAGGGGAACCGCGAAATCGCCACGGCCCACCCGTAGCAACCCGAAGGGTTCGTAACTCCATATAATGCGCCCTGCAGGGAGGAGAGCGCATTCCTGCCGGCATTCCATTCGACTCCCACAACGCGGCGACCTGCGCGGGTGCGTCCGCGCGACGATGCGCAGCGATGCGCGCGTGCAACATGCAACACGTCGTCGTCGTCGTCGTCGTCGTCGGGGCCCCCCCGTGATTACTCGCGAACGCGTACAATATCCCGACACGGCGCGCCATTTCACACGCGCGCGCGCATATACAACCGCCGCGTATAAATGCACTACGCCGCGACGACGTCGTAACACGGAGAGAGCTCGTACTCGCGTAAACGCGAGAACTATGCGCGCGGTGGTGGAACGAGTGTGGAGTTATGCATGTCGCAAAGAAATAAACGCCGCGATTCCGCCGTCCTGAGACTCTTACGCGTAAAACGCACACAACATTCTTTTTTTCCAGCAGAAGTTTTAATGCGACGTACACACGACGTTTGTTAATTTTAATCAATTTTTTTTACACGCGCGCGACAACTCGCTGCGCACATGCACTCGCACCGGAAACAGACGTTTTCGTAATCGCCCGAATGAATCTCCGGCGACAAAAGTGGCGCTCGAGCTTCGACGCAATTTCGTCGCAATCCACATGGCAGATAGCAATCGTAAACCGAAACACGCCACGGCTGTTTTGTCGAGAGGATCGGCCCGTGACGAAGGCGACCGCGTGCCCCGACCGAGGCGATAGCGATCGGTCTTTTGTTTCCATTCATCCCTCTTGGCACCTCTAGCCGAGCGCCAACCCTCCTCGGCGAGATATCGCGGCTGTATGTGCGTCGTCCTATGCTGCTCTCTCGTCTCCCAACAAAATCCCTCGCCGACCAGCCGGTCGACGAGGTATGCTAATCGAGAAAAACGATTCTCATTTGCTTAATTCGCTGACCAAAACACACACACACACACACACACACACACACCGCGCGCACTTTCGTTTCCCCTTCGATGCACTTGACGTTGCGTCCGATGGGAACCGATGGAATGCTTGTAATTTATATATTGCTTTTTACGGCGGAGGAAACTAAAGCGAGTGGAACAACTTGCTCGTCGGTGGAAACGTGTACACATGTTGTCACCAGTTGCCTAATCGCCACGCAACGGAAGCACGTGCGAATTTATTCTCGCGACATTTGGAAGGCGAGAGAGTCGCCATTGAATAAATCCACAGTCGTAAAAAAAATCCCCACAATCGGTCCGTTTGCACAAATAATTGTCTTTAATTAACAAACTTTACATAAAATAGTTCTAAAATGTGCAAGAAAAAACGTCCGAAAAGATTCAGAAAATTTTCGAGCGTCTTTACAACACGTTTTTCGCAAACTCATCGTCTCTCCGGAGAACTCACGAAACGATACTTGAGAGAAATCGCGCGCCGAGAGCTTAGCGCGAATATCGCAGACGTCTCGCGCGATCATCAGACGGTTCGCATTCTATCGACATCGCGCAGCAAAATTCGTGATATTTCGAGGAGAGGATGCCGACCCCGCAGAGGATCTGCGAGACTCCTCTCTCTCTCTCTCTCTCTCTTTCCTTCCGAGAAGGTAGCTCGAGATTCTTGTTTCGGTCGGACCCCTCGTTTCGTCCGGGTCGCGCCGGTGTGTGTCCGACGTGTCTAGTGTTTCTCTCCGTGAACAGACACGGCAGATTAGATCTTAGCCACTACTATATAAGACTCTCATATTACACGCGGTGTCGGTTTTATTTGAAAGCCGGACAACACGGAGGAGAAGAAGAAGAAGAAGCTTGCGTGCCGCTGCAGCCGGCTCCCGTTTTCAACAATTCGACCATTCCCCTACTCTTCTCTTTCTCTTCTTTCCACACAATCCCTCTCCCCGCGGTTTAACCCCTTCGGACACTTCTTCGGACTAACTGCTCCCGACTGCGTTTCTCTCTCTCTTTCTCGCTCTCGTTATCATTATGATTATTGCGCGCGATTGTCATTATGACCACGTGCAAGCTGCGACGCGTACAACTCGTCGAAATGAAGTCGGTGAGTACCCGCGACCTTATCTGCTAATCTTAATTTTCCCGGGTTCTCCCTCTTTTCTCCCGTCGGGACTCTCTCTCTCTCTTTCTCGGGTAGATATAATGTTACCGGCGCGTTCTCTCGAGTGTGACTCGATTGCAAACGTCCCTGTTACAACGACGGGGCCACGTCGTCGAGAATGTCGTCTGGGGATTTAATCTTATCCCGGATACTTAGGGATAGACGAGATGAGATTGTAGAGAGTCGAAAGAGAAAACGCGCCGCGGCGTTGAACGTCTCGATCGAGTTGAGAAAAGCGTCGCATTTTTGTGTTCGTCTCTCTTTCTCTCTTCCTAACAACCGTCTTAATTAATTATCGACATTTTTGTAACAACGCACAGTCGCTCTGTCCTCCAATTTGAATTGAACCGAGCATCCCTTGAGAAACACTTTTAAGAGAAGACGATCATTCATACGCGAGATGGGGGGGGGGAAGATAAAACACGCGCGCGCGATGTTTGAGCAAAAAGTTCAAATGTCGCAGCGCACGAACGAGAAAGGGGTGAGTTTTGACCCCCGAACTCCCGGTTTCCCGTCCGAGCAGAAACAATAATAATGACAATGGTATCTGCGCGGGGTGGCCCTCGGGATGGTTTATTAGCGCTCGCGAGACAATGGAGGTCGGGACCCCGAAAAGAAGAAGCAGCAGAGAAAAACGAGGAAGAAGAGAGAGAAGAGATGAGGTAAGATCAGCGCGGCAGCAGCACGAGCCGAGAACGCGCGGTGGAGGATGAAGAGGACGAACGAGAAGGTCTGTGCAGGGAAGAGGTTCGGGTCCGTATTTAAGTATGCGCGTCCGCCGCCTTCGAATTTATGCACGGCGACAAATATTTCAAAATCATTCCCTCCGCGTCTCCTCTTCCTCCGCCCTCTTTCCCGCTCTTTCGTTGTGGAAGAGGACGAGGCTGTCCTCCCGCGGGACAGCCATGATAATAACGCGAGCGGAAAGGTCTCGCAGAGAGAAACGAACGACGGGGGAAGAGAGAGAGAGAGAGAGAGAGAGAAAGAAAGAGAAACGGATTGTGTCGGCGAGGACAAGCCGAGCGAACAAAGCGGGAGCCGAAAAATATATTCGAAAATTTAAGTCGTCTATTAGAAACAACAGGCGCACCGCGCGTACGCGTCGATACGCGGAAAGGAAGGGGGAGACGCGAGAAGGGCCCGAGAAACGAAGGAGGAAGAGGCTTCGTCTCAAAGCCTCTCTCGGTAGATTCCAGCGAGAGATAACGACGCGAGGAAGGCGCGAGAGGGAGAAGAGGGACGCAGTATATGCGAATTATAAAGCAAGTGATGTGGTAGCCAGTGGCTCTCTCTCTCCTTCACTCGGTGTGTGTTCTACACACATGCACGCGCGCAACAACGGATCGGACAGGTCGACAGGATCCTTCGGAGACCTAGCTGGAGGCTTCTCTTTCCCTCCTGCGCGGTTCTCCTTCACCGCGCGTTCTGGTATTTAGGATCTCGAGAACGGCGCGCTCTGAGTGGCGACAGGATTTACTCTGTGTGTATTCCGCAACGAAAATTCGCGCGGATTAATCGCAAAAAGGGTTGAGTTTGTTCGTTAAAAAATTTCAATTCTCACATGAATTCGAACCGATTTGCAAGCTGCACACACCGTATACACACGAGTTCCCAGTCTGCCCTAGGACCTTGGAGATACTCGTTTTCACGTGATTTACATTGAGGAACAGCGGAAATTACCGACGTTCGAGAATATGGCGGCGCCTCGTTCGGTTCCGATTGTCCCGCGCGTTATCGACCAGGGACTTAATTTCCAGCGGTGACCAGGAGATATTAAAGCGAAGCTCGTGTGCGCGACATCGTATGTATGCAAATCCCTCCGCTTTCCCCCGTTCCGTTTGAAAAGGGAACGGATGCGGGAACAGGAGGAGGAGACGAGAGGAGACGCCGCTTCCGTCTGGAGCGCGCGTTGCCGGAGCTTCGGGAACCACCGCGGATATATATATCGCGCATGTATACCTACGCAATGAACGTGAGAGCGCGTGTGTGCGTGGCACGTACACCCGCGCAGCCTCCTCGCGCGAAAGAACGTATACACGTGCGGCTCGCGACGAGAAACGATATATAGATCGCGGGTATATTGATGCGAGAGAGAGAGAGAGAGAGAGAGAGAGAGAGAGAACGCGCGGTTCGATTCTTGTACTCTCTAAATATTCCGCATACTCATCCCTCGCCCCCATCCCCGCGCGCCCTCCCACGAAACTGTCAATGCCGTATATAACGCATTTCCATACGTTCGTATTCGCGAACGCGACAAGGTATTGGACGTTTCTTCAACGACTACACACAACTTTGTTTCGATTTGTGATAACAACGACGAAAAAAATTGCCAACAATGCGAGAAGAACGGGCGAAATTTTCTGCTAAATATTATTCCGCGACATTTTTTTCAATGCAAAAATACGTAGAAACGAAAAAAAAAAACGAGACACGAGGCAGAGAGATCGAAAATCCAATTTGTGATTTCGCTAAGGAGAGGATTTACTTTCTACTTTCTCGTCTTTAGAATTATGTACGTACATATGTAACTTTGTATGATCTCGCTTTGTGCGCGATCGTTTCTTGCCGCGATAGCAAGAACGATCTCATGTCAAAGACGAGAAATTCCGCGGTTAAGGGTTGAAGAAATTCTTTAGAACCAGACTTATTGTAGCTACTTTTCCGCAAGTAAAACCCCGCTATTGCAACTATATTACATTCACTTGCACATATGTGTGTGTATGTGTGTGTGTGTGTTTCTCGTTAGTTCCGTTTTTAAAAATCGTTCGAAATAACGCAAATTCAAAGCAAAAAAAACGCAAGTACGTTTGACGGTTCAACAGCGCGATGTTGAAAAAATTGCAAGTACGTGCGGATGCGTTACGCGGCGTTGAAATACGATCGAACAAATATTATTTGCGGAATCCGCGATATCGCGGGTCCAAATGATCCGCGCAGTTACAGAGCGATAGATTTGCGCGTGTCTTTTGAAATCAAATCTCGGCCGTGTCACAGTGTCGCCTGTCGGTGGACATTGGATAAGTAAAGGGATGACAGGTAGCGGCGGGTGTAAACCCTCCCGCCCTTCCCCTCTCCGTGCGAGGGGTTGGTCAGCGCCGTAGAGGGATGATCCTCGATGTATATATATAGCGGTGGGACGTGATTTGCGGCTCGGGACATTCGAGTCCCGGATTTGAATTTATCTTATCCCCTTCACCTGCTCCCTCGATTCATCTATCCCCCTGATACTCCTCTCCGCCCTTCGTCCTACCTACCCGGATCAAGCCGCGAAGTGTGTCCGGCCGGACACTCGAATGTACTTCGAAATCTCGTTTAGAAGTCTCGCGCACACATTCGCGCGGGACTTACGCGGTGATTCATAAAAGGAGGAACCCGGAGGATTACCGCCTCTTGTATGCAGATTATCTCGTTCCTTCTCGTGAAAATTGAGGACCTCCTTTACAGAATTTTTCACGACGTTATCGTAACGTTCAACTAAGGCGAGGGAAAAGTAAATCGAAGGAAATTTGTTTTCGGAACGCGTTTCCTCTGAAAATTGTGGCGAAATTAACGATATTGTCAAATTGACATTATTCTTTCTCATTTTCTTCATCTCCCAGCGATATCTCGGATTTTTTTGGTCCTCGCGTCAATACTCGATTACTCGCGCGAATTTGACTATTTTTAAAAAATTAATCAACATCAATTATCACAGTCGGATTGTAACGAGGCGAAATAAACGAGATCACGTAATCACGATTGCACAATGGGAGCGCGGATCTCTGTGTGTGCGAAATCATGCGCGTTTCGCAACGCGAGTCGCGCCATTATACCCCGAAACAAGCGGCTAACGACCCGCTGTTGGACGTCGATTGGCAGAATTAGGCACGATATGCGCTCTCTCGTAGCGGAACATGACCCGCGGGGATGATAATTAGCCCCGTATGAATGAGGTTTAATTGGCCCGGGAGAATCAACCCCTTTTCGGGAAGTCTCTCGCCGGAAGCTGTCGGAGTTACCGCGCCCTTTGACTCCGCGAGACAAAGTGATCAAGTCAGGACCGGGGGTTGGTTTACTCGTGTAGTTATTCCACTCCGCGGTGAATCCAGCAATTTGACAGAATAAACATTCAACGAATGAAAAAAAAAAAGAGCGTTTTGTCAACTTTTCTGTTTAAGAAACACGTTTTTGAAAGAATAAGTCGATTTTTTGTTAAGAGAAAACATATTTCACGTAAATTGGAAAGTGTATAAAAAAATAAAAATATAATTTTTTTATAAGATAATTTTTGATGACATTTGCGCGTTGAAAAACCGAAGTTTAATAGCGTCGTTAAAAGAAATAATTGAAATTTGTTGAATCAAATCAACCGGCCCTGAAGCGAATCGAGTATAAAGGGCTCGCTTCTCCAACAGTCTCACTTGGATATTATTAGCATTGTTAACCAACTAAAACTTGAGTGATACCCTCTGATGTGTGAGACTCGACCCTGGATATTCCGGATTGCGATATTTCTCAACCCTTTCGGCCCCGCGGGCCATTCTCACCCCGCGCCCACCCCTAATTGGCGTACTAACGTAATGCTGATCCTGCCAAATGATCACAGAACCCTCCTCCCTCTCTCTCTCTCTCTCTCTTTGCAATGCCTCTTCAACCCTTTCGCGATTGATGGGAATCTCTCGAAATTGCTTCGATTACGCTTTTTACAGTTGATTACGGTCTCGATGTTCGCGCATAAAGCGCGCGGTAATGCGTCATTTCGCAACTCTCGTTCTTACAAATGACGTATTGCTTACATTTTTGCCCCAAAAAAATTTTCAACGGCACTTAAACTTTATTTAATTAATTACGATTGCCAAGAGAGTTAAAGTTTTATCGTGCGCTTTTTTTATTTGGAATTGCGACTTATTAAGGTTACATTTTTCCAAACGCGAATATGTCAACAGGGAAGCGGAATGAGTCCTGATGTTTCCGGAGAACACAAATACCGTCGTCGTAGACAAAGATCGCGGAGGTGGCGGGCGGAACGGGAATGAAACGAGAAGGGAGAGGACGAGAGGGGAGGGAAGGGGAATCTCGTGGAGAGACGAAAGTCGTTGGAAAGGACGAAAGCACGAGACTGGCATGACGAGTCTCGGGTTGACGTTTCATTCCCGGCCAACTCCCGCACTATGCATACTAACTAGCCTTCGCTGTGTTAGCTATATTCTGTATCCAACCCCCCTTCCGCCCACCTTTCTGCTCCTCTCTTCCCTCATCTCGTTCCATCCCTCTCTCCCTCTGCCCGACTCCGGTTTCTTTCCGAGGAGGCAGCAAAGGACGCGGAGAGACAGAGGGAGAAAGAGAGAGACGCGGAGAAGTGGCGTTTCGGACCGAGCAACCCCCGATTAGCTGGACCGAGGGGTGCTGACCACTGGCTGGTTCTTACTTTCGCCGACAGATGTAGCCGCCTGTTACTCGGCGAACTTGGAATTTAGAATAGAGTTTCTCGACGAGATGTCACGAAAAAAAAAATGATACGTCAGGCGACGCTTCGATAATTGCTTTTATTATTTTTTTTTTTTTTTAGTACGTTTTGTACGCGAGAAACCCAAACGGCTCTCGAACATAAATCTAATAATATAAAAATCATATATCAAATTTTGTTGTTTATTTGCTTTTTTGTAGATGCCTTCGCAACGGGGTTTTATTATAAGTCGACGAAAAAAGAGATCGATTTTCGCGTGCGTAAAAAAAAAAAAAAAAAAAAAAAAAAACAAAGAAAAATGCAAGCGCGAGGTAAATGCGCATGAATAACAAATAACTTTCTTTTACTGTCGAGAGGAAACATTAGCTTTCAAAGTAATTGCGGACTGACTTGCCTTCCCCGCCCTTCTCGCGACAGTTTCCTAACGACGAAGATATATCGCGGGTCTCTCTTTCTCTCTCTCTCTCCTCGTGCCAGGGACTCCGGCGCTGACATGTCCTCGCGGAAATACGTAGGCCAACGTAAGTCTGATTAGACTTACAAATCGCAGACGTATCGCGGCACAAGGACGACGCAGACTTCGCGAGCAATTACTCGCGCTTCTACTCGAGAAAGAGAGAAAGAGAAGAAGAGAGAAAAAGGCGAACGAGAGAGAACACGCGCGCGCGCGCGCACACAGAGGGACGCGGAGGTTGAGAAGGATTCCTCCTCGCTCGACTTCACGTAAGGGCTCGACACACGTAAGAATCGCGGCATAAAGCACGTGAATCCCGGCATAACGGAGGCAGTCACGAAATCGCGAACGAGTCGGCCGCCTAAAGTCCTATTTTTAAACGGTTTCTTTTCCATTACCCCTGGCAACTATCTCCGACGACGGATCTAACCATTATTTTGGTCTAGTCTTGTTTTTAACCCTCTTCTATCATCCCTCCCTCCCGTAGGCGGCCGTCGCCTTCCGACTAGACCAGGAGACTTTCCGTGTGGAGGCGAGGAGGGGTTGACTTTATTTGCTTTTATTCCGACGTAATTGTTGGGGCCAGTCACCACTATCGCCATTGCCTAGCGATGCCTAACCATCCAATTCGCGAATGTTTCTCTGCCACGCGACTCTTTTATGGGATCTAAGCCTTACTACCTACCACGACGAGCTTCACGTCATGCGTCTCGAGGATATCGTCCTACACGTGCTTTTCACGCGAACGGCAAGACAGGCGCGAAACGTTCGAGCGAGATTGACGAACTCTGTTTATTGGCGTCTCCATACTGGCGCGAATGTTTCCTCGCCTGATATCGAACAACGCACACACGTGTTTATTTTTATGTGCCTTGCATAATTTTACAGAATATTATTATTATTATTAGACAAAACAATTAAAATTTTTATTTAAGAATTTTAAAGACAGAAAAGTGTTTTATCATGAAACAACCGCGAGAGTGACATGTTCGAAACAAGCCCCCGTGTACAACCGGACTTTCTATCGCGCCACCCTGTTGTCGGATGCGTGACGGATTACAACTGTCGGACGTGCAACTGTCTTACGCACAATCCGAATTAGAGGCGTGAACGCGTCCAACGGCGCGGACGAAAATGCGCGAATGCAAATTTCGGGCCGCGCAATTTCCCTCATTGAAGATCCGAGAGAACGACGGGGGGAAAAGAGAGAGAGAGAGCGACGTAACAGCGAGAGAACGGAAGGACGACACGACTTCGGGGACTCGGTGGGACGCAGCGAGTTTAATTATCGGGTTAAACGTAGCGAACGCTGATTTTGATGAGAGTTCCGGATTCGAATGCCCTCTCCAGTACGTGACTGTCACCCCGGCGAGCCAGTTAACTAACTAACAGTCCGGGACAGTTAGCAAGTACCGGGCAGGAGCCGATCCGTGGGGGAGATACGGCACGTATAAACCCCCCCCGCGCCTCTCCCTTCCACCCCCGTTTCCACGAGCACAGTGCAACCCCCACCGGACCCGCCCCCGCGCTCCGTGCGATGACATTGTTCGCACTCGAATTCATATTCAAATTGGCCGAGACCCGGGCACGATTGTGATTATTGCGATTATTATTACTGCCGTCGATGCGCCGGCGATGTTACGGAAAAGGGGGTGAAGCACGAAAGGGCTCGAGTTACACGCCCGCGATATTCGTCACGCTGTTAATCCTTTCGCTCCGACTCTCTTCACGATGTCTCGTGTTACAATCGTGTGGCTCAATCTTGATATAAAAGGCGCAATCTTCGTTCTCGCGCGCGTTGTGAAACATCCAATATTTTACTCTTAATTAATTAAAACTGATGAAACCGGTGCGGTTTTCACGCGCGTCGAGTTAACGATGAGAGCGAGGAGAAAAATGTTCCTTCGAATTTTAAATTTCGTTACTTTGTAAAAAGAAGCATCGAGAAAAAAAAATTTTCTTATTGTTCTCAATACGCCAAAAAAAAGTTCATCTTTTGTATTTAGAATTGAGAATAATTTTTTTTTCTCGCGCGAAGGCGTTTTATCTTCATTTAGTTATTTATCGAAGAAACCGTGTATACATCACGACAGGATAAAGGCAGCGAGGAATGAGAAGCTTGTAAGTTATTAAGCTTCGGCGAAAAAATTCTGAACATTTTAACGCGCGTCCGTAAACCACGGAAGGGAATTGGCCGCGAGAAAGACGAGAAAGAGAGAAAGAAAAAGAGAGGCCACGGTAACCGCAAACGTAATCAGCGGTGAAAAATGCGACGCCTAATGAGAACCCGCGCGAGGGAAAGAGGGAAAGAGAGAGAGAGAAACTAAGACCGAGGGATTGTTGGGAATAATAATAACAATAAACACAGGGTAGAGATCGCGGGGACGAAGGATTAATGTAGCGCGCGAATCGTCCCAATTAAAAATCCAATTAAAGAAACTGCCGCGTTAAAATTTAAAACGAGGAAGGAGAAAGGAAGTCAACGAATCAAAATCACTTCCGCTCGATAAAGTGCGCGTTCATTTGTTAATGGTTTTCCCACTGTTAAGATTCCTTTTCTCAGTTTCCGTCTTCTCGCATCCCGTCTTTTCTCTCTCTCTCTCTCTCTTCGCTCCGTCTCGTCGTTAATTCTCCGCGTTCGCGGGCGTTAGTTTTATGGCTCGTCATTTTTTTAAGTGCAAATGAGTTCCCGTCTCCTCGGCGCGCGAAGATCCTTCCTTTATTTCTTTAATTTAAAAACGGAACGATTACGCGGGGGATAGCTTTCTGGATTAAAAACTCCGCGCGCGGCGGAACCGCCGTACCCTCGCTTCCTTTTAACCGTCAACCCTCGTTTTCTCTTACCCCTCACTTTTGACGACACAACTTTCCTCCCATAAAGCAACACGAGAGAGAGAGAGAGAGAGAGAGAAGGGGGAGGAATTATATTTCCGGATTAATTACGGGATAAACCGCGATTCTTAGATCGAGACTTTACTTTCGAAATATATAGCGGATGAAACTTCACGAAGTACTTTCCAATAATATATGTCACATATTATTTTTACGAAGAAAAAGTATGTAAGAGAGAAATGTTCTAAATATTGCGCTCAAATTATACTACGTTGGAAAAAAAAAATAAATTACGTGAAATGGGATTTCGTGAAATTAACAACTACTGCTATGTGAAAGGAAGTCACCAATTTTTCTGTACAGCATATTAAGAACTTGGTACGGTATTTTCTTCTTCCCGCCTCTCTCCCGTACATGTTAAAACAAAAAGTTAATTGCGAGAAAGGTTATTTGTGTCATCATTGTTTCTTCCTTTCTCGAAGCGAGAGAGACATGCAAATAATTAAATGACCGCGCAATCAAATCACATCCGGTCTACATGTTAATCACCCCCGGTGATTTGTCAATCAAATCCCGTCGTGATTTTAATTGCATTAAGGGCCAATGAACTTGTACACGCTCCGGTGATGACGGGTGGCCAAACAATAGTAGAACGAAATTAGGCAGTAATTACCAAAATAACGAGTGTACCATAACGGATGTTTGCCTCGGTCCCTCGTGGCACCATCATTAAACACTATAATTGCCTGCATCCTGCGCGCGCGTTTCCGTTATCCTTCCACTTCTAAGATATCGCGTTTCAGGTCGACGCAACGTGCGTAGGAATTTCATGCGAGACCGTCTAGCCGACGCGCGACTGTACCGCCTCCCGTCGTCACGATGAATATTCCATTCGACAGCTTCTTTCTTCCTCGTAGTAACTAACTTCAAGCAAAAACGACGCGTATGCAAATGCACGCGGATAATATCACTTTCGTTCTTTCATCCGCGCGCCCCTGTCGCGCGGACCACGGCCGATACTTTAAGTGGGCTACGAGCGGGCAGCGTGCGTTCGTTATTAGACATTCCTCCGTTACCCAGACATATCCCGACAGACGTCGACGGATCTCCTCCCTCACGCTACACCCGGTGTTGTGTGGACGGCGTGCGCCTAATCGGGTGTGAACGCGCCTTTGTAGGGTGGCGTGCGCGAGAAGGGCAGGGAGAGAGATTCCTCTCCCTCCCCCCCCCCGATATTGCAGGTTGTTTAATTTCGCGTGCTCGTGCTTTCTCGGCCGCCCCCTTTGTTTCGACGAAACGGTTCAATTTAAATCGGACCGGTCGGTCGATCGGCCGGCCGCGCCGCCGGTCGCACCGATTCCGACCCACGTACATCCCACGGATAGAAAAGGGTTGAGGCGCCGATCCGTTATTAATTAGAGCGGCGTCGACCGGAAAAGAGCGGCTCCCAGAAAAGAGCCCGGGTCCGATATCGGGGTTCTCGGTTTCGGGAATCTCTCCCCGGACACGATCCCGCAGAACTCGTTCGCCGAATTCGCGCGAAATTAATTGCCGACCCGGCCGAGATTCCGTTTGACTGCCGAACCGTTCGATACGTTCTCCGAGAAGAGAGAGGAAGAGAAGAGGAGAGGGGAAAGATCCGCGTCCTTGCGACGCGCAGTCCTTTGTTGCGCGCGATTCCCCGATCGAAACGATTTATCTACGACTCACGGTTACTATGCGATGCTTAGATAGTTACGAAGTTCCCGAATTCTATCTGTAGAAACGTTTTGTATTTAGAAATAAATTTAATTATTTCAAATTAAAAAAGAGTGCGACGCGATACTTCTTCCGAAGTTTGCGAATTTTTACAGAAAGCATTTGTTTCGTTCAAAAAGAATAAATTCAACTGCAAGTTCAAAGATCCGCTACTACATGTCGAGGATTAATTAAAACCAGACAAGTGCTAAAAATATGCCAGAGAAAAAGAAAGGATCTGATGATATGATGTCATGTAAGATTTCCGTGGAACAGTCCTTCCACGAAAAGCTTTGCGTGATTAAATTCGCTGCAACAAACTTTCTCGGTTGCGAGAGATATCTCTGCTTGTCGGCGCTTTGAATAAATAGAATAATAAAACAAAAATAAATAAAAACAAATGTTGAATTAAACACGAAGGGAAAAATATCGAGAAGACGAGATATAAAATATTGCAACAATTTTCAATCGACCTTACAAATATTCGCTTATTTCGAGGTAATAATTCGCAAAATAAAAAAAAAGAAAATCGAAACATTTTTCAATTTTGGCAAATTGAAGCGTGCGACTTAACACACACACACACACACACACAATGAAAATACCTCAATAAGTTAAACTTTATCGCATACATTGCGCGTGTACAAGGTTGCATCCGCGCGCGAAAGAGAGAGAGTGATTTATCCTTAATGATAATATACCGCACACCTGGTTTCGGTGCGCGATCACTGAAGAATGCGCATATAAGCCCATAAAGTCATGAGGCCGGGGCAAGTCAAAAACGCGCGCGGCACAGAAAAACTCGTCGGAACGGCGATGAAGAGGAAAAAGGGCTTATCGCTAATGAAGCGAAACGCCTTCTTCGCCATCGAGCACGGCCACTGTCTTGTAAGAAGTCTCGGTACAGCGGCCGTCGTGTAACGAGTTTTGTAACAGCGAATCGAATCGAACCTGCTCACATCAAAGGGCTCCGTAAAAATCGAAGACCTTCGTATTGACGGTAGCGCGGTACCCCGTCGATCGCGTTAATTGAACGCATTTACAGCGAAATTGCAGGATTGATTTCGACGCGTCCCTTCCACGGGGAGAGGAGGGGGAGGGGGTTTGGTTCTTCAATTTTATTACAGTTATATGCGCGCAATGGCGCGAAAAAGAAAGCGTATTATACGCGCGTTTGCTCTCTCGATACGAAATTCGTGAGATTTTTTCCATTTTTGCAAACGCGCAACGAATAACAAGCGTGTGTTCGCGGACTGTATACAGTTCGCGATAAAAAAAAAAAAACAACAACAACAATTTCAATAAGAAATCAATCTTTTGTCCGTGAAATGATTACGTCGTCGTCTCGACTCGCGCCATTAAAACGGATCAAAAACTCGGCGTGGCTAATAAATAAAATATAATAAGAATAATAATAGTGTGGCAATTTCGTCGTCGGCGGCGGCGGTGGCGGCGGCGGCCGGAGCCACCCGGAGGAAGTCGGGTATTATATAGCGCAGAGCGTAATGCAATCCGAGTATTTGAATACCTAATAGTTTTCAATGCATACATTAAGCCTTAAACGTCTATTACCTCGACGGCGTTGTCCTATAGCGTCTGTATATCTGGATGCTAATTTTAGCCGTGCCGAATTCGCGAGCCCAGCGTATCCTCTTCCTGCGCTTTCTGCGTATCCAATACATATATATATGTGATCTCGTACATGTATCTGAAAAAAAAAAAAAATTCGTGTAACGTGTATATATATCGCAACAACACAACTTTTTCAATGTTACATTGTATCGCGCGTCGTCTCTCCACGTTTCGAAATTTCTTTCTCGCGTTTTTCTTTTTTCTTTTACGTTATTAATGCAATCTCATTACTGCGGAGGAAAGTCACCGATTCTTGACAAAGAAACCCAAGTCGCTCCCGTTCATTCTTCTCTGAATAACAATGCGGACTATTTATTTTTCCGCTATTTACTCGAGAAAACTCCGCGTTTCGCTATATTCGCGTTCCTTTTACTTACCGCGCTGCTGTCCGTTACCTTTTTCTTATTAGCATGCAATCATTTATTCCGCGTAATGCCCGCGTCATTTACGATAAAACTTCTTGAGTATTCGGCTTAAACGCCGAGGAACTTTAAATGATCGCAGGAAGAACCGGAAATTAAGTCGGAAGACGGAGGAAGACTGCGATTACGAGAGAGAGAGAGAGAAAGAGAGAGAGGGGGGAGAGAGAAAACGAAGTATTGAGAGCGAGAAGACGAGGCGAACTAATTTGCCGCGTTCGAATCAGTCTGCAAAGACTGTGATCGCGCCTTCTGGCGCGAAAGGAGAATTCTAAGTCTTCGATATGAGTGTAATCCCTCGTAATGAACCTCTCAAGATCGTCAGGGAACGTTTCAAATATTTATCCGGGACGAAAACGTCCTTCTCGCTCCAGTTCTTAATGGCAGTTTGCCATTCCCAAGCAGTTTCGCGACATTATTCGAAAACGTTAAGCCGCCGTGACGCGGCTTACATCCGAAACCTTCCTTCAGGGAAGCAGAATTTGTGTTTAAGAGTATGCGTGAGTATAAGCATATAACCTCCCTTTATTCTTTTTACGTGCGGGGTAATCTCGAATTTATTTAGATGTGAATTTTCGCGGAACGTTCGATGGAACCACCATGTTAATCGCGGCACAAGTATCGTGAAATAATCAAACAAAAAAAAACGATAAATTATCGATAAATGCGTGGTAGAATGCAGCTTATTCTCACCTCCTGTAGCTCCTCCGTTTCCGCATCGCTCGTGAAACTCGATTCCGTGAGATACCGTCACGTCGAAGAAGCATCGTCCAGCGTATAACAATAACGACTGAAAACAATTGTTCGAACTTGACTACTAATTTTTGGTGATCACACTTCTAACCGCGTCACGGCCCGTGGTAAATAAAGTAGAGATTCGCGTCGCGGCTGGTGGGAGTTGAGTAGTGCGCCCCGCCCACCACAGATGGCGCGAGCGGGATCGAATCGAATGGGAATGCTCACCTGTGTGAAATTGCCGGCTAGTTTCAACTGTCGAAACGCGTTTACGTCTTGCGTGCGTCTCAATTCGCGATTTCGCTTTTTTGTTTTCCCGCGTGTTCTTTCTGCCGTCCGTGATTCACGCGAAAAATCCGCAATCGGGTTTCGGGAGCGCGGATTTTCCGTGTCGGTGTTGATCTCCTCGTTGCGCGCGATTCGAAGAGTGGATGCTCGCGCGACGACGTGACTGCGCGCCACCGGCGCTCGACACGGTATGTATGTAAACATGTTTTTATGGAACGAGTATCGAACGCCTTGTACGACGGCCGCGTTCGAGGAAAAAACAATCTATCAGTGAAAGTTAAATCCAGTTGAAATATATTTCCTTCAACGCGAAAAACTATTTGACACAAGTAACAAATGGAGACAGAGAAAAGTATTATATATATATATGTATACACACACACACACACACACACACACACACATATATATATATAATATATAGAAGTACATGTGTATAAATATATTTTGGTCTATTCTCCGTATTGAGAAACGAAATGAAACGGCAACATGAATCGCTAATTAAACCGACGCGAATAAAGCAAAAACAATTTGACAATAACAATCGGGAATAGAAAAAGTACCACGTGTATGCGGCAGAAGTAAATGTGTGTGTGTATGTGATGTAAATACAGTTTTGTTTTGTTCGTATTGAGAAACGTACGGAGAAACCTTCGGCCAATCGAAATACACTAGAAAGAGAACGAAAGTGAGAGCTTTTCTCTGTCTCGGTTTTGTTTCAGTTTTCATCATAGAGCAACATTTCGATACAGAGTTCGCTATCACGATATACTTCGTGCTAGGTGTTCCTACTATTGTGATTCGCGCGCTCGCGACCAGTCGCATGAAGTTGCCAGCTCCTTCGATCGGTCGAAACGTTTCGATTTTCGGGCGTTTATTTCGCGTTCTTTTCCCTAATCGTGTTCTTCCCCGTGAAATCGATATGAATTTTGACGCAAATAAACGCGGATTTTCCGATATCCGATCATTTCGCGATCGTGTGTGGTGCGCGTTTCGTCGATTCAAGCGGCCGGCGTTCGGAGCAGTAATGACAGCTTTGGAACGGCAGGTACGTAAACATGTTTGTGCGGCAATTATCGAACGCCAAAATGGCATTTGTTCGAAAAAAAAAAAAACAAACTTTCTTACTTATCACGGTGTTTTGTTTTCCAGGTGTCATAAAACCGTGCGAGCTCATCGGTACATTCGCGTTGTGCGAGTCGCTTGAATCAATTCGCGCTGACAGTTCCTCACTCGCGAGTTTCGCATTGTGAGCAAAGATAGAGATTTAGGTTTTTGTTTCTAGTCGCTAAATATATCATTCTAGTAGTAGTTTTCTAGTCGCAAAGTAGTTTTCGTTCTTTATTTCGGTTGAATAAAATATATGTACATATACATACATACCACATACATATATATATGTATATATATATATTATGTATATTTAGTAATAGGCAATAAGTGTTTTTACTTTTTGTTAATCTATATGCTTAGTAGATTCTGTGTTTTTTCTTTTTGTGTTGTACACGCGTGTCGTGAATACCGCTTCATTAAGCGCGAAAGTTCGACGCGAATAAACACGTAGGTTGTGACATAAATTTATTCAAATTGTATCAATTACCTGAGGAATATTAAACGCGACCGTCGTGATTAAATTCGATCAAAGCTCGTGTGACAAGTCGCATATTTAACCTAATTAACACTGATACAATCGTGTGCCGTACGAGTGCTTGGACGAATCTTGATGACCAAGGAGGAGGAGGCGGCTCGCTGCTACATCGCCAGATCCTGCGGAGATTGCTGCTGCTGATGAGTGAGTGTTTTTCTAAAAAAGTGTAACACAATACGAACCAATGAATTACTTGGAAAACTCTGTTTGCAACGACACGTGGTAATAAAAATTTGTCACATTTGTTACATCGCACACAAAGTGCAAACGTGGCATTAAATTGATCAAATTAGCTATTAGATTAAATTATCTTTTCAAATTTTTAGGTAAAGTATAAAATTGAAATTTCTCGCGTGATTTGCAAGATTGACGAAAATTGAGTTCTTCAAGGGAATTCTTGTTGAGACGTTGATGTGCAACGAATATGTTGTATCACGCGTTGCGTCACGCGTCGCAGAAAAGGACGCTATCTCGTAACGCCTTCCGATTATCTTTTCCGCGCGTTACGAGAGAAAATCTCTCCCTTAGCTTTGCGAGCGAATAATCTCGCCCCCATGTCGAATTTCCTCTCTCTCTATTCGCGGGTGTATACCGTATCGCGATAATTAATAATAGTCGGTCGAGGCTTTTGTACACAACAAACGAGTTTCCTCCGAGAGAGAGAGAGAGAGACCCTCGCGGACGTGCATAATAGCGGAGTGACCGTACGAAAAAATGAGAGCTGAAGATCACCGCGGAGATCTGACCCGAGATAGAGCAGAGCGGGCCTTATACATACGTTCGAGCGTGCCGGAGAGAAGCGAGTATATCTCTGCCTATGTGAAACACGTGCTCAGAAAATATTTAAACCAGTTTCTACTATATGCATTCGCCGCGTCTTCTCTTTTTCATCGCGAGGAGAGACGAGAAGAAAACGGGAACTTGTCTAAATTTCATTGACAATTCCGCGAAAAAATCTCTTTTCCCCAAAAGAGGAAACGCTAGCTCTAGAAAAACACGGAAAAATCTGTAAATAAAAAAGTTGTGGAAACGATGGAATCTCCGTCTCTTGCGACGCGGATGGGTACACGAGCTCTGGAAATAATTAGAATTAATTTAGACGGGACGTTAAATCTCTCTTTCTCTCTTTCTATCTTAAGTGGGAACGTTGAACAGGAATAACCGACTGGCTCTGATTAGTCTTAATGTGTTAATTAGAGAAGATTGCTGTCTGGGCTTCTCTTGCGCTCTTCTCTTTCCTCGTCCTCTGACGTTTCGTGTCGCCGAAGTCAATAAGGGAGGAGGGGGAAGGGGGAAGGTGGTATGGATTCGCAATAGGGGAATGTTTGAAGGAGCGAGGGGGACAGAGAAGCGAGAACGCAAGAGAGAGAGAAGGAGAGAGAAAGAGGAGTTTACCGAGTATCATATTTTACCGGGCGTCGCTCGTACAGACGCTCACGCACACACGTTCGTTTTCACGCATACGCGCCCGCCCGTCGGATCATTAATCACTATTATCTCGAGGTAATTTTTCTTCGATATAATTTCGTCTGTTTACCCCCGCGAGTTGGCGCGCGAGCCTTGCACACCACGAAGAGCCGGACGCGGGGCACCGTTTCGAAGAGTGGCGCCGGTTCCTCTTCTATTCTCCTCCAACGCTGTTTTCTTGGTCCGTCTTCTTTTTCGTCATGTTCTTCTTCTTCTTCGTCTTCGTCTTCTTCTTCTTTTCTTTTCTTCTTCTTCACGGTTCGTGAACTCATGACATCGACTTTCTATGTACATATGCCTGCAGCTTCGTTAGCTTCGGCTCGCGTTTCTCTACATCCGCGATTGCCTCTTCCATATATTTTCCGTTTAATTTGTTTGTACGTTCTTCGCAATTTTATACAAAACAAAAAAATTGTTTTAACACACACTCCGAGTGAAATTTTTTGACGTTGCACACGAACGATTACATTGCACCTGGAATTCTTTCGCAGAAATATCGGTAATTCGTCGGTTTCCACGATTGGTCAGGGAAGCGTGGAACTGGCGTGAAATTGCCGCGGTATACAATGCGGAATATTGTGCGTAATAGCTTCCGTCGTTTTTAAACATTGTTTCGACATGTCGTTGTCTCGACGTTTCCTCGTTAATTTTTTTACAAGTTACCGTTTTTTTTTTTTGTTTTTTTTTTTTCAAGTATTACACTTTGAAAAAATGCACATTGAGCAATCGATTTACATTGTTCCTCCGTAAGTACGTGGCTCTCGAAGTAGTTTGAAGTCGCAGTTTTCCGTCGCGGTAACGTCGGCAATAAGTTTTCAGGATTTTTCACGGGAAAAGATCGGAAATGGATAGAGAGAGAGTAAGAGAGAGAAAGAGAGAAGTAGCAAAAATCCACTCGAAGATACTCGAGACTCGCGACGCCATTTCCGCTCGTTTCTTTTCGTGTCTCCTCGGCGTTAAAACACTAATTCTTACCCAACCACTTGTAAGACAAATAGCTATTTACACAGTTAATGCGAGTACTTGTACGCATGCTTTACCCCGGCGTAAAAGAAAAGGGGATAACTTCGCGCGACCTATTGCCGTCTGTGCTATTTTAACATTGTTTGCCTCGGGGAACATGCACTTAACTTCGCGAGAGAGAGAGTCCGGCCGGCCAATCAAAGTTGGCGAGAGCTTGTATTGTGTTAATTCTTTCTCCCGGAGTGCACTCGTGGACGCCTTTTGTTCCATCGTGCCTCGCGCCTTCGTCCACGGGAGGTGATTTTACGCTGTTTTTTTTTTTTTTTTTTTTTTCTCATCTTTAATATCAGAAAGAGCAGTGTAATTATTATACTCGCGTTTGATATATATATATATATATATATATATATGCAACTTTTACCGTTCGCTCTCGTTCTCATAGATCTTCGGTCCGACCGGCCGATTTCGTAACAATGCAACGTCGACGATTAAACAAACGGTGATTTCAGACGAGGGGGAGAGTTGTAACGAGAGTACGGCGGAATTATACGTTTCGGGTTACATAAGGCCTCCATTATACGTTAAGTCCCTGTCGTATACCCACCCTCCCTCCGATCTCCGCTCGTCGTCGTCGTCGTTGTCGTCGGTGTGGTGCCCATCGTAGGGAACTAACTATCCTTCGTTCGAGCGACTAACTAAGCGCGCCTCGGAGAGAGAGAGAGAGAAGGAGAGAAAGATCCTGTAGATCTTTCCATGAGATGATGGTCATTCGACCGGCGGGTATAAATCACCTACGAGAAGTGTCATCCCGGAGAGAGGGACCCACCTACCCCACCCCATCCCACCGCCCCCGGCATTCCTTCATTTGAATGCAACTCTCATTCTCTGTCTCTTTTTGCCCCATCTCTCTCGCCTCTCACCCCGCATCCCCCCGCCGTGACATTATGAAGCATAGACACACGCAGCAGTAAATGAATATTGTATCAGTTGTGGCTCCGTTGTGTTGTCGGCTCTTTCGTTTTCTTTTTCTTTTTTACTTGTTCTTTTTTTTTTTTTTTCCCTCATCTCTTCTCGAGTCATTGTAGCAAAGGTCTACGGAGAGATGAACTCTTTCGACGTGTGGAAATGAACAAAGGAGTCTGTGCGCACGCGGATCGATATGTATAATTGAAATCGATGATAACACTCGGGAGAGGATCTCGGGGTCTTCTGACCTCGGACGTGTGTGTGTGCGCGTCGACGTGGATTGAGTTTGTTGTAATTGAAAGCTGATACATACCTGACAGTATTTGTTTGCCCCGCGGGAATATCTCACTTTACAATCGGCTCGTTATCGCGTTTTTATTACATTACACGATGTACAAATTAATACATACGTACATACATACGCGCGCGAGAGAGAGAGAGATGATTTTGTAAAGTAATTGTATTTTTTTTTATTATTGTGTTAATTCAAACGACGCTTTGGAAATTTGCAATTTCCTCGGCGATTGATAGCGCGCGCGCGCGGAATGATGTGTCTTTTATTTTTCGCATTTTTTTTTTTTTGTATTTGCACATCTGTTTCTACAATCCTTTCCCGGTATCGAAGAACGTTCCGCTCGTCCTACGCGCGGTTATCGCGCAGCATCGAGCACATAATATTCAAAGTTTGTTTTTAGCGAGGAGGGAGGGATCGAATGACGAGCCGGCGGATTGTGAGATGTTCTTAATTAATCATTCATATTCAATAACGAGAGGCCGAGCGAGGAGGAAGGCTTTGAATACTTGGACGATGATTCTGAGGTTTATCTCCGCGTGCTCGAGCACATTAATAATTAGGAGGAGAATGAGCGAAAGAGAGAGAGAGAGAGAGGGAGAGTGAGTTTGTGGTATCACTCTGTTATATAGCCGGTGTTGATTCGATCAACGGCTGTCTGAGATTTCTTCCCCCCGTAGGTGTAACACACGCGGGCGAGAGAGAAACAATCAAGCGTGTGTCTTTGAGAGAAGGAGAATCTTTCTTTTGGCACGCACACGCACAAGCTAGATTGAAGCGATTCTTGCCACGGGATCAAATTCTTTGGAATCTCTCTTTTGTTAATCGAAATCTCTTTCTCCCTTCTCCTCTCTCTCTCTCTCTTTTCGCGCGAACATTCCTTCGTGTGTGCGCCGTGTCTTAATTTCCCGCGCATTTTATTTTCTGAAACCGTCACACAACTGACGATGTATTTCTCCGCGCGTATGTTACGAAAGCGGATGTTTGGTATATATCGCAACGCGCGTTTGAGTAATTACGAGAAATGCTCGCTATTTGAAGGAGAAAAAAAATCAATTAATTAAACTTTTATCTTCGTAATGGTTTGTCAGATCGGCCGATAATTCTTCAAATTCCACGTTGTAGCTATCGTGAAATCACCCGTTGCGAGAGAGAGAGAGAGAGAGAAAGAGATCCGGAGTCCCCCGACGCGCGCGCACGATCACAACTGTACAGTCACGGAGTGACCGGTTAAGATCTTCGCTAATTATCATCATTTATAATTGTCCCTTCTCGTGTCTCTCTCTCTCTCCTCCTACCGCTGCGCGACCTCGCTTAGGACGGAGGGAGGAGGAGAGCAAGACAGCGCACGGACTCGCTTCTTCCTTCTCCGTTCCACGAGGTTTAATATTTCAAATAAATGCGTGCATTAACGCGCTATCTCGGCACGATCCTCTGTTGACTCCTAACAACGCGTCGGGCGAGCCACTATTATGACTTATCTGACCGTAAGCCTCGTTACAATGCCTCCCCCGTGTCCGTCCGCACACACCCTCGACGCGTTATTTATTTTTTTATTTTTTTTTATTCCCCGACGCGGTAATAGTTGCTTTTAATGCGACTTTGTCGGGCAGTATCGCGGAAAAATCATTTAATGTATGTGAAATAAACTTTTTGAAACACGAAGCAACACAATCCGTGAGGAGGATTGACGAGACGCGCTTTGCTCGCGGGGATAATAAGTCACCGGATAAAAACATTTGTCGCCACTTGTGCGTATCCATTAAGAGATCGGTAGGTTCTCGTTAATTCTAATGATGCGGATCACCCTTCTCGCCGCGTTCTCTCTCTCTGCTTCGTCCTCGCTCCTGCTCGCTCGGAAATATGAGAAAGCCGCTCCCCCAAGCGGTACCGGCCATGTCGCGTCTCCGAATTTATCTTTCGGTTCATTAATAAGGGACGACAAGCATCGATATGGAAGACAGTGGACCGAGGATGACAGAAAAAGGAAGGAAAAGCTACTAGACCAGGTAGTCTTGTTTATAGCAGTCGGGATCTGCTCGCGTTTTGCGGTCATCAGTCATTAACGCGCTACCGGGTGTCCGTGAAAATGTTCAGCTGCCTAATGAGCCGATCGTAATGGCGGGATCTGGTCCGGACAACATCAGTAGGGCGGACAGGTTTCGACCTTGCGCGACGGCTAATCTGTCCGAGGCATTCTCGCGAGAGGGTTTTTGATTTTCTGACTGATTGTGACATTTTTTTTTAATAATCCTGCAGCTACTCCGAAATTAATTTCGATCGAAGAACGTGATCGCACAAGTATCGCGCCGCGATTCAAATACAGTCGGTCGTAATTTAATAATAGAAAGAACGCGCACTCGCGCGGGTCGTAACGAGAGGAAAGGCGCGCATTTCTCGTAACATCGGATTTGTTGATACCGACCGCACCCTTTGGGGGCCCCACTTGCTCGCCCCCTTGAAAAAATACCACACCCCCCGCCGTGAGTCAGTTGTCCGCCTCTCTCGCGCCTCATCTCTCGCTCCTAATATATATTTAATCAGGCTCCGAAAGTGCGCTCGCGCGCGTATACGGCCGTATACGAGGAGGAACTTAAAACCTCGACTCACACTCGACTCACACACGATGGTCACCCACACTCGAACTCGGCAACATTAAGCTGACACCCACACACGAACGCCGCGGAGAGAGACCCTCCTCGTTCTTTTTCTCCCCGCACGCTCGCTCCTTCTCTCACCTGCCCTCGCCGTTCGTGGCTCTCTTTCTCGAATGGCTTCGAACACCTTTTTTAAATCAGAGGGTCAAGCGACTCGACCGTAGATCATCTTAATGCCTCCATTGTTGTTTTAGGATGCCCGCGACTATACCGAGTCTCCGCCGCGATAATGTCGACGTATCTCGCGCGAGAGCGAAAGAAAGAGATCGGGGCGAGTAAGCGGCGAGGCGGAGAGGGGGAGGACGCGAGGAAAGAAAGAGGTACGCGTTATTGACCAAATTCCAGGGCGTGTCTCGGAGACTTTAATGTCTTTTCGTGCTGTAGGATTGCGCGCGATGCATCGTGTATCGCGCGCTCCCGATGTGTCTCGAACTTTTATTGCGGCCGAAAGTGAATTTTTACTTTATGCCCCGAGAGTTACTCCCGGACCAGCCACCGACCGGTCCGCTGGGGTGAGCTGAGCTCCTCGAATCGAATTCCTTTCGGAATTGATCAAGTGAGAAACACTCACACCCTCGCGCGCGTATCGCGGCTCGGAGAATATTTTTCTCCGAGCTTTTTCTCTTTCGGGATTTTCATTGAATCCAATTCGTCGTGAAATGTTTCGTTCGAGTTTTATATCTTAACGCGGTTCGCGTCAATTTTGCATCCGCGTTTGTCGAAATTTCAACATTTCGCGACGATGAAGAAATTGAGCAATTAGCGACAGTCGCTTTTCTTGCGATTCGAATCAACATGCGGCTCGTAAGTATCCGACGTCTCTTGCACCGGTGCATCTTTGCATCGTTCTCTCGGCGATGTATCGAAATAATCGCAACCGTTTCTTTCGAGCATTCCGTTTGCGCGGTCCGCTTTTTCGGCGCTTCCCGACGATTTCAGGAACAGACGCGACGAACAGGAAAGGCCACTCTTGGCCAGGCTTGTAAATCCGCCGCTCCTTGTAAATCCGCCTGTAATTCCGGGCGGGGACGCGAACGCGCGGGAAGAGACTTCGCGAGAGAGCGGGAACGAAAGAGAAAGAAGAATTACGATCGACACGAATCGCGAATTACCTTTGGAAACAGGCCGCGGTAGACACCGGAGGTCGCAGTCGTTGACATCGGAAACTACTTCGATTTGCGATTGTCCGTTCGCGCGATTTACTCTTTCACCCTCCTATTCTCTCTCCCCCCCTCCCTCGTTCCACTGACTGCGAGCAGGATAGGCCGCGCGAAAAATTTCTCTGCTCGAAGAAAAACACGATTTTCATTTAAAAAAAAAAAAAAAAAACGTTAATTCAAACAGAAAGGAAATTTCAAGCGCGATAAAATATATCTTCGATTTTCTTATCGATCGCGATGTAGACGTTGACGAGATGTTGGTGTCTAGACTTGTCTTCGCGTGGGAGCAGCAAGGTAAATACAAGATGAAGGCACGTGTAATAAGACGAGGCGGGAGGGAGGGGAGCGCGAGGAGACGAGCGAAAAAAAAGAGCATTGAGAGAGGAGCGCACGGGTAGGAATCAAGAACCCAGCCCTGACTAATCCGACTGTAGATCTGATCTCGCATCAATAACCTTAATAAACCAACAACCACTCACTCTAACGTGTAACACACAACGCAGACGCGATATCACGTGGTCTCCGTGGGCCCTTTAGCTCCGGGGTCTTCTACCCACAATGCCCGGTCTCGATTGGCATTTAACCCAAGGCCCCGAGGGGCTCTTTTTCGAACCACCTTTTCGGACGCGCCGCGCGCGCGCGCGCGCACTCATCTTCGACGCTTTCTCTCTCTCTCTCTCTTTCTCGAGGAGAATCGATGAAGTTGGTACTTTTTGCCACGGCCAAATTCAATTTGGGCTCGGGCCCGGGTTAGCGAATCTAAATGCGCGACGAAATCGTATCGTAGCGATTGATCATTATCCCCCGAATTCGCTGCAACTCGAAGAACGCTGTGCTCGAGAACGCGTACACCTGATGGTCTTCTTCCTTGTACTCTGCGTTTTTATTTCTTTTTCTGATACCTTCGTGTCTCTCTCTCTCTCCTCGTTGTGTTTTTGTTTTCGTTTTCTTTCTCTCTATACACGCTCCCCCAAAGTGCAATCGATCGCGAAGAAACGCCGAAGCTCGAATGTGACACGAAAGTATCGATAAAGAAACGCGTACCGGATGCGCGCGATTCGATTCCGCGTGTTTCCACTCGAGAAGGCGCGCGTGCGCGCGAGCGCGCGCAAAATTTAAGACCCCCGTTACGTGCCGACGAATTTCGTACTGCCGAGTGTTATACGCGGCGAGCGACATAAACCCGGCTCGTAACGACGTTTGCTATAGAGATTTCCTTGCTCTGGTCCTCTCACCCTCGCTCGCTCTGGATGAAGGAGTTGCAAGGCGACTGAAGAGAACGAGAAGAAGAGAGAGAGAGAGAGAACGAAGAGTAGTAGGTGGAGACTTGGCATATGCATAAGCGAACCTTACCGGTCTCTGACACCTTGGAACCGCTAAACCTCCCGCCTGCGCGCTCCGCAGAGTCTCGAGACTTTTTTTCTTCCCCGAACCTTTTTGGCTTACGCCCGGGCTCGTTCTTTCGTTGGTTAATTAGATTTTGATGGCCGGCGCGAGCATTTGCATCCTTTATCCGGCAGTTTTGCCGTTTCTCTTTCTCTCGCGCGCTTCTCACTCGTCTCCTCTCGTCGGACTGGAAACGAGGCGAGAGAACGAGAGAAAGAGGAGGAGAACGAGAGAAGGAGCGTTCGCCGCAGACGCGTTTCGCTGCTCTCTCCTTTTCGCGTTATTCCCCGGCTCCGCAGGGGAGAGACGTTTAGGCCTGCGGACGCTTAACTCCAAAGCGATTTAGCGGCCCAGGGGCCAAGTGTCAACAAGCCGGCACTGCTCAGGTACGTAACGTACGTACGTACCACCTCTAACTGCAATATTTCAAGACCGGACCTTCGCTCGTCTTTCTCGGCTGCTCTTTAACTCTCGTATCTTTTTATTGCTCCGTCTCTCACGACGGACGGAAAACGTGTGTGTCACGTTCGCAGGCGTAACGTCTCGCGTGTAACTTGACTTTTTCGAGTTCTCGAGAGTTGCGCTTCATGTGCAACGAACAGTTCCATATCGCTTTCTCCGTTTTTCGAAAGTTCATTTCGAATACAAAATAACCAATCTTCAATTATATTCGCAAAACGCGTCGCGTAACGTATGTTGCAACGTAATAAATCCTCCTTGGTAGCGGCGCGACGAAATTACAAGCTTACCGAGTTGTTGTTGCCCTAAACGTCGATCGATGGTGTATATATAGTAGCCGGCGAACGTCGCGGTCAACCTACATCAAAATCCGCGAATCAGCCCCGGTTACGGGAGAGTTTCGCGCGTCTCGAATTCCGACACGACGGCATCGAAGGAACGAGAATACCTGGCGTGAGGGCAAACGTCAAAACACACCTCGTCCACCCACACGAGCGAGCACATCGCTCGCTCGGACGCGTACACGCTCGTACACACACACACAGACACACATACACGCGCGCGCGCGTCCAAGATTCCTATGGAGCGACCAATGACTGGAATGACTTGCACTCGATGTCGAACCGAAGATCCCTCTCGGTCTTCCTCCTCCCTCCCTCCCCCTCGTCGCCCCCTTTTTCCGTTCTCGTCTCTCTTCCACCGTCGATCCGCTCTCGTCGTATCTCCGTCGGGCTCGCTCGGGTTACCTTCTCCGAGGGAGGTGCGGGCTTAATTTAATTAATTCCATGCGCCATCTTGACAAGTGTGCGCCCCGTACGCGCATCCAGAGAATAATTTTCATACTCATCCACCTTTTCCCCTCCCCTCTATCCCCGGCCTGTCTTCCCCTCCTCTCCGCCCGGATCCCTCACCTCGTTCCCGTGTTCCTCTTCGTCCGCCACCTCGCCTCACGGAGCCCTCGGTTCCGGACGCTCGAACCGTTTCTTCGGTTATCAGATCCCCGATTCATACTCGTCAAGCGCGAGCACGCTGCGCGAGGAGGCGAGGGATGGAGGGTGGGAGGTCAGGAGAGGAAAAAAAGGACGCATTTATCCGCTCCCATCTCGCCGGGATCATTTGTCTTTTTGATGTCGCGCCGTATCTGATTCGTTAATTGCGAGACCTCGCGTGTGATCGACTCTCGCGCGAGGGGAAACGGAGAAAATATTGTAGGAAACGAAATGCGGAGCGCGCGAATGTTAGATATGCGGGATCCGAATCGTTAGATCGGAGCTGAATACGCTTGTCAGGAACACGCGTAAATTAATCGCGCAACGATCGAGAGGACGGGCTGATGGCTCGCGCCGATAAAACAGACGCGCGGAAATTGTAAACCAGAATAAAGCGAACAATCCGGCGCAAAAATTCGTGACAAGATGCTTTTATTTATTGTGCATTGAACGTGCGAGGAACAAAAAAAAATCCGCTCCGGATATCGAGCAACAAAAGCGCAAACATGTTGCGAACGCGCGTCGGAGATGGAGATAAATCACAAATCGGTGGGCTGGATCCGAAACGATTTACTGCGGTCTTCCCGAAAATAACCAGCGTTTAAAAAATTTCGGTAATTACGTACAGGCGAGGAGAGCGCAAAAATGCGCGATCCGCCGGGCCACTTTGCGTTCCACCCGCGGTCGCTCAAGGCGATACCGAGGCATCAGCCGCGGGAAGGAATGGAAGAAGACGAGTCCGTCATTTAAGTCGCCGGCCTCAAACCTTTAGCGCAGATTTATGGGTAATCGAGCGGCAAAAGCGGCCATCATCCGCGACGAGTGTTGCCGACGAGGTTTTCGCTCCTCAATCGACCGTCAGGATCGAAACGTTCGTTAAAACCGAAAATTGCAAACGCGCGGAGAAATTTATTTCGCGCAACAAAAGCTTTTTCTTTCTCTTCCCTTTCTTTCTTTCTCTCGCTAATTGTTCCGTTTTTTTTTTTTTTTTATCGTCTTTAGAGCGCGCATTCCTCGAAAATTGATTCGCCGATTAGCGATCTCGTTTCGAGATTCGCACGTCGTGTTCGCCGCGCGTCAAATCGTCGGGAGGGGAATATTGTCGGTGTGTACATATATATATTCGCGAAACGTCTTTCCACTCGTGTGTAATTGATATCTATCATTAAGAGAGAAAACTCAACTGATCAACAACGTCGTGTACACATTTGCCAACGGAGTCAAAAGATTGAGAGCGATACCTCATTCCCCGGTGATCGATTGCGCTCGCCCGTGGAACATGTCGCGGTCTAAAAAAAAAAAAAAAAAAAAAAAAAAAAAAATGAATCACGACGACGATACGCCGCAGTCGATTCCCGCTGCTAACTAGAGGCACAATGCCTCGGCATTAGAGGACTTTGCCTTTGGATTAGGCTTCGTCAGACTTTGTGACTACAAATGAAGTCGAGGGAGACAAGTCGAAAGAAAAAAAGAGAGAGAGAGAAGTGGATACGAGAGAGGCAGAGAAAACCGTCGCGAGATTTTCGATATCGAAGGTGAGAGGAGATGCGCGAGAAGAAGATGAGAGATAACTTCTCTCTTCATCGGCAGCTATGAGAAATAGAAAAAAAAAAAAAAAAAGAAAACGAAAGAGTGACCTCTTGAGATTGGGCCGCGCTGTGCGAGGGTTGTTGTGTGTATGTGTGTGCGCGAGATGTTGGGGTGAGAGAGAGAAAGATCCTCGCGATCGATAACTAACTCAGCGTGATTACTGAAAAATGGCTGTCAAACATTCCTGTCCTTTTAACTCGCTGAACCACCCCACCCACGGAGATCGTCCTCTGACTTTTTTTCACTGTCCCTCCCTTTGCTTGCTCCTCTCCTTCTCGCTAGAGAGAGAGAGAGAGAGAGAAGAGACTCCGGAGAGACGAGAGAGGAGACTAATGGTCTACGAACGTGACGGACCGTGGTCCCTCTCTCGACGAGCACAGATCGCTAATTTCCGGGATCCTGCTGCGGGCACCGAAATCTCTTCTCTGATTCGGGCACTCGTGTTCCCTTCGGGCTCGTTGTGTTCCCTCTTCATCGATCTTATCGATTCCCGAGCGCGCGATTGCTATATTTACATCACTCTTCCACGCCACCTTGTTAATATGCGGAATAAAAATTCGACGCAACGTATTCTTACGCTCTTAGAAATTTTATATATGTATGTGCATTTTTTTTTTTTTTAACGCTTATATACAACTCCAGCCTATTCGTTTCAATAACAAAGTAGTTCGAGAAAAGCGCCGCTATTTACATCACCCGCAGTCGTCGCTCTTTAATGGGACCGGGGGGGAGAAAGAGCGCCGCGCGCGGGGCTTCGAGTGCGTTTTCCGTCGAAATTTCGCGCACGTATCCACACGCTGTTACACACGACTGAGACACAACTCCGTGAGAGACGCTACTCGGTTAAAGTCAACGGCAGCCGCCGGTGAGATTATGAACGAGCTCGACTTAAGAAAGGTCCGACCGTGTGAGAGGGTTGCGCGCTCTCTCTGCTGTATTTATTTATTTTTCATCCCCCTCCCTCCTCTCTTCCGCGTTCTAACGACGGTTATAAATTTTTTCGTAAATGGCTCCTTAACGACACTATCATTATCTCTGTCTCAACGTGGGAGTAGCGGCGAGAGAAGTTACTTCTCGGATGGTTAAAAGATCATAACTCATAAGCTCTCGTGAAAAATGTCGATTAAACCCTCTCGGTTTCTCTCGGTTTCGTGAAAACGAATCAGCGCCGCGTTTCTCCGTGTCTTCCCCTCGTGGCGAAAAAATGCGAGAGAGAGAAACGCTTTCTCGGCCGCGAGTTGGAAATCGCGCGTCACGATGTTAGCGCGCGCGTCTTCGTCTCGTCGGACAATCAACGAGGATCGACGAGAGAGAACCGGACAGATAGGATAGGAAGAGCGGGGGGGGGGAGGGAGAAACGGAAAGAAAGAATAAGGGAGAGAAGCGGAGAACATGGCGGAATGAGGTCGAGAGTGGAGGGCAGACCTGGTCCCGCGTGTTGCCCGGGGGTGCCAACCGCAGGATAATAATTTTATAATTGGGGGAATTACTCCGGCTCTCCGTTGTGCGGTACAGTCCGTGTACGCGGCGTGGGAGGGTCCGCCGACATTGTTTCCATCCGGACGGACGATCTCTTCACCGGCCGGTATCTCTCCCGGAGAGCCGTGGGTGAGATATGGCCGCATAATCATCGAATCATTATATCCATTCTCGAAATACCGCGGGGCCGGAGCCACGGCCGAATTATAAGATTACGCGCGCGCGGCTTACTCGTTAAAAACATTATGAGCACTTTATCACGAGCGCCTGCGGACGTTGCGCGTCTCTCCCCGCCGGCGAGGACTCCTCCTTTGTATCCTCGCAGGATCCTGTCGCAGGACGGACCCGTTTAACCCGTGACCCGCGGGCTTTTCGTTAGAAAAAACCGAAAATAAAAAAAAACAAAAAAAAAGAAACAAAAAAAACAACAGACCCGACGATGTCCCGCGGGACATTACGCCGTTCACGGGAAAATGACGCTCTGTAATTATCGAGCGATTTAAGTAATTTCATGCGAGAGGAGCTGAGCATCTTCTCATCGTTCGCGAAACCAACATCACGTTACGATGTTATCGTTGTTTCGCGAGTTTTTTCTTTTCTTTTTTTTTTTTTTTTAAATTTAATCTTCAATTCATTATCGGCGCGGGGTGTAAATGCGATTTCACATTAATATCCGCGCGCGGTGTATTCAAATGCGCGGAGGATCCGCGCGAAGCGGATTGCGGATCTATGCGATCATTATCTCAGACAATTACCTCGTATTCCTCCGAACCTCACGCCTTATCCGTACTGAAGGCAAGAACAGAGTTGTACGCCCGCAGGGTTGTATTCCTCTCTCATATGGTATGTTCGTATCAACTTCTTCTGAATTGTCCGACAAGACGTGGCAATCGTGACCCCCCTCTCTACCCCCCGCCTCCCGCTTTATCTCTCGCGGACGAGAGATGCTTTGTATATTTTCTTCTCTTTTTCCTCAACAATGATGAGAGATCTGAATTGCTATTCTAATTCAACCAGCACCCAATCGCGAAGCATCAGTGTGCCGAGGTTATTTCGCTGCGCAAACTCGACGCGTTCAGACATTATGCCGAGGCTCTTCTTCGTACGAGCATCGCGCGCGCGCGCGCGCGCGTTACGGAGTTAAGTCGGTCTTTCTTCGTTCTTCCGTTTTTTTTTCTGCGAATCTCCTTCGCAGAAGGAAATATTTTACAGACCTCGCGCGTGTCTATGTTGGGATTTGTTAGACTTTCGCAACGGAAATTCGAAATGCGGCGCAAAAATTGCGACGAGATTTCCTCGAAGGTTCGCGCCAAGTTTAACGCGGACCAATCCATATATTCTAATCCCTCGGGATTGCGCGATTACGACGAAGGCCGAGGCAGGATATTCGCGGCCGAATGCAACAGGGCGTACAGATCGCGGCCTGGGAGGAATGATTGGGTTCGCACGAAGAATGAAGATGATGATGAGGACGCGGAGGGGGAGAACGAGGCGTTCGTATTTCGTGAGGCTGCTAAGGTCGTTGGTTAGTTGCTTGGAAATCGAAATAATGAGGCATCGCCTCCTGGGCATAGTCATTGGATCACGTGCCACTGCGGTCGCGATCATTTTCCATTATTATTGTTATCGATCGGAGAGGGATTTTCTCCCCTCTCTCCCCGCTCTTCCTCTCTCCCTCTTCCTCCTCCCCGACCGATATTGTGACGAGTTGCGGTGTACTCCGCCGAAGGATAGAAATAACTCGAGTAAATTTAACTTTCGATCTCATTTCGGAATGCGCGCACCTTATAATGATTACACACGTAGTCGGTTCGCGGAGTCGGTTTGTTAAAAAAGTTGGCGATTCGATTTCGTTTCTCGAATCGAACGGAGGAGACTGGCGATAAGCGCCAATGAAATGCAATCATATTTTTCTAATTATTTTTTGTTTCGAGACGTTGCGTAGAGAAACGCGGCGAGAAATTGGTTTCGTGACCACCACCGCGGCAGGTGGCGAAACACACACACACACACAAATCGAGACGTGCGCGAGAAATTTTTTTAATCCCTTATCGGTTAAGTAGCGGTCATTACGCGGGCGTGGGTTAGGTCGAGAAACTTGGGCAATAAAGAAGTTCCGCGAAACTCGTACGGTTCGTTCATTACACGGGACGGGAATGGCTCGGGCGATCTTGCACGTCGGTTCCATCCACTTAGGCAGATTCTTGAGCGAATTCCGGTGGACAGCTGGCCCATCACCGGGGCCGGGGGTCTAATCTAATCGCCAAAAACTCACTCCGCTCGCTCGCTCGCGCGCGGGAGAAACTCCCTTCATTTCGCTCGCCATATAGCCGCTGCTCTCTTCTCTTCTTCCTCCTTCCTGCGGCGGGCTTACGAGAGTTAACAAACTTTGGGAACGCGGACCGCAACGAGAGAGAGAACCCTCCCCCTCCCTCTCCTTCCTACCCCAATAGAAGTGGCGTCTCATCTGGGGTTATTAGCAAAGTTCTCGCCGCTCGTAAGGCATCTCCTTAATTACGCTCTTTTAGCGAGAGTGTCTAATACCGGCGCGAACTTTGATTTACCGTGGCTACGGGAAAGCTGTGTCGCGTCTCCTTCGCGCGCGGATTATATCCGTGGGGTAGTTGGTAAATCGTTCGTCGCGAAAAAAGAAAGAAAGGAAAAAAAAAAAAAGAACATTGCTATATAAGAGGATTATATTCGGTCGTTATCTCATCACGTTTTAATCCGAGGTGGCATCGGACACCTTTAATTTTCACCGCGGTAATTCTCCCGCGCCTAGTTTAATCCCGCGACTTAAACATCTTTCTTGCGTTCAAGTGTCGCAATATAGCCGCGCTATAGATCACCCGTCGTCCGGCGGCATGTAATTACGAACGCTAAACGCAGGAAGTCCCGAGTTTACTTCAATCGGCGCAGAACTGCTCTCTCGCGCGCGCGAGAGAGCGAGAAAGAGAACCCGGCCAGTATAGTTGACTTCTCCTCGCGCGCTCGTTTACATTATGGCGCGCTACAGATATCACTCGCTCACCGGTCGGGTACCGTTACACCCGGGCACGCGATGCCGCGCGCGATCGAAAGCGCAGATATATCCGGGCGTAGGTTTCCGGAACGTCGTTGTCGTCGTCGGTCTCTCGCGGAGACGATGGTCAGCGACGGTGCGGATAGTTGCATGCGGAGCGACTTTAAGCGCGCAGCCTCGGCCATTAGAGCTCGTGCGAGGCAACGGATCGACGAAGCCGTTTGTATAATGACCGGTAAGAGGTCGCGAGAGAAAGAAAGAGAGAGAGAGAGAGCCGAAGGGTACCGCCGGAGAGATCCGAGGGAAACGAGAGAAAGAGAAAGAGGAAAGGGGGGAAACGGAGGGGGCACCAGCCGGAGATAGCCGATAAGTAGAAAATCGATGATTCGGAGGCATGCTAATTCCAGGTATAGAACCCGGGCCCTGGCCGCACTCTCGTGCGCTCTCATGACGGCGCGGCGCTCGCCGTCGGCATTAATGTAACGAGATATCGCGGTCGAGTCAACCGCGCGCGCGCGCCTACAACGCCGCTCTGATGAGACTCCACTCTCGTTCCCGGATTGTGACAGTCTCTATTTTCAAGCTTGTTACCGGTAATCAGCGTTTGACGTGGAGGAACGAGCAGATGGCGGCGCGCGTTCAAACCCGCGTGCGCTCTCTCTCTCTTTTTCTTGCGCGCGTGTGTGTGTGTGCGCGCGCGCGCGCGCTCCTCGATGCGCGGAAAGTGTCGGTTAACGGCGAGGGTTTATTCCTCGTAGTAAAATACGCGGTCGATTTTACTTCTCTTATCTCGAGTCACGTTTTAACTTTAATTGTTGTAATAACTTCATGAGAAGAAGAAGAAGAAGAAGCATCTTACTTTTCCCCCCCATTCTCCGGGGGGCAATTTGAGATTGCGCGTGTAATGCGTTCTGCGCGAGTAATTTTACGCGAGATAGCATGTATGAAAATAAGATTGTTACCGCTTTATCTCTCTCTCTCGAGCTTTCAATGACTCTCAAAATTTTTCAATATTCTTTTTTTTTTCTTTTTGCATCGCCGGTGTCAAAAAATTTGATAAAAGTTTTTACGCGAGTGAATAAATTGCGTATCGAATAGACTAGGCGATTCTTCCCGAATAGAAATTTTCTCTCTCTCTCTCTCGAAATACTTTGCCCGTGGGTAAACCGTGTCTGGTTTGACGGCCGGATAATCAACTGTAGGATTCGCTTGCGGTTGAGACTGATTGCGACGTTTTTTTTATTTTTGTCCCCGGCTAGGTGCGAACGACGCGTAGAATCGAACGACGCGTATAACACGCTTGTATTTCTCGTCTCAGTTACTTACTGGCAGCCCGGGCCTATGTTGCTTAATGACGAGAATATTTCACAGGCTGGAAATCAATGGTTTCGCGGAGCTAGAGCTAATTCCGCGCGCGTAAAACGCCCGCCTCGGTCATCGGTGCCCTCACGTGATCGGGTGGAGAGCTTGCGCCGACGGCATTAATGTAACAAGAAATTGTGGTCGAGTCCGACCGCGCGAGTCTGATGGCACTCTATTTGCTCGCATTATGACATTTCCCGTCTATTCCCGAGCTTGATACCAATAATCCGCATGTTGCGCGTTTATGTCTGTCCGCGAAGAACGCGCGCGCTTCTCAGCTTATGCAATTTACATCTCTGCGCGCGCGCGCGTTCTTCTTCCTCTTCCTCCTCCATTTTCTTCTGCCTGTTCCGCGCGCGGATCGTTACGGGTTTATATCGCGACATCCTCGGCGCGACTCGTAAACTCATCCGAACATTATGCCTGTCCTCAACGTGTGTGCGCGTGTGTGTGTGTGTTGCTACATTAGATCTATTCTACTGAAATCGTCACGCTTCGATCGCGCGCGTTTCCTCACGTAGTCGACGGGAAATAATTTCCACATAAAATGTTTCGCACTGTGTTTTCACTGTATAAAGTACTCGAGTAATTTAAAACGTAATTTTGAAACGTAAATAAATTCTTTCTTCGATATGCGAATGTTTTTTTCGCACGAGAACGTTCCTACGCCACTGATTTGGTTGCGTAATGCGCGCCGAATAATGGGAGGCTGAAAATATTCCACGGAAATCGCACGGACCAACGAATATGCCAGAGGTGGGCCGGTCCCCGCGGGGCTAATTACGGAGGCACACTGTAATTAATCCGTTCCCGAACGGCACACATCGTCCGGCTCATTGTCGGGGCTCGTCGGGGCTCGTCCCCTCCCGTCCCTCTGTCGCTTCTGTCTTCGCGTGCACGCGCACACCCCGAATCTTTTGTCAGCGCGGCACGCATGAAAGGGGTTTTTGAGGGCAGCGAGAGGGGAGGGGAAAGACAGAGAGCGCGCGAGGAAAAAAACTCGCGGGGCCCAAAGGGTGCTCCCGCCTTTTGATTCGAAACCGAGCCGGGCCTCGCTGAAAGAGGATGAATGGACGAGGGAGGACGTTTAGGAGCTGCTTTCTCTTTTTTTTCAACCTTCTCCTCCGCCCGCTTCTCTATCCTCTCACCCCCGAGCTTCTATGCTCCCACCCCTCCTCCCTTCCGGGTGCTTCCCCGCGTTTCATCCGCGTATGAAGTTCTCTCTTCGGTCCCTTTTGTCCTCCGATACCGGATCGGAAATTAGCTGCCTTCCAGCCATCGCTTTGTTTTCCCACCGCACGGGCCCCGCCCCAAAAAACTACTTATTACGCTAATTATACGCGATGCTGCTCGCGCACCCTACTCCCCCTCTTCTCCGCCCACCCGCCGCTCGTACCCTCTCGGCGCGTATGTCGTGGTCTTTTTGTTCCACGGCTCCCGCCGCTGGTCCCGCGCGATTACCGCCAACTGTCGCCCGACCGCGTGCCCGCTGTCGATTAAATCCGGTATTTAGCGCGCTGGAAACACTGTTGGTCGCATTCTCCTTTCTCTTCCGTCACATTCATGCGTTAACCGCACCGGGGAGTCGCCGCGGCCTCGTGAGGAGGACTCCTCGCACGCGATGCACGCCGCTCGGTCTTTTCGGGACAGACGGAAAAGATGAAGAGAAGAAACGGAGCGTGTTGTTGTGTAAAATAATTATGTACTCTGAAAATTGCACCGCCGAACCTGATATTCTACGCGCGTGAAAGATATAATAAATAAAAATGATATAATATATAAGCGGGGAGTCGCAGAGAGAAAAAACACGAGAGAAAACCACTACGTCTGCGGCGGTTTCTTACGCAATTTCTTCTTTTTTTTTTTATTATTTTACACTAGCTTTATATTTATTTTCATTTCGTGAATTGCAACATTGTTTTCAACGTGTATAAAAATTACTTAACTTGTAAGATGTTGAAGAAACACTTTTTCTTTAATAGTATTAATCCATTAATTTCGTTTATGACCAATGATTCATCGTTGATTTCAACGTTGGCCGCGGAACATTACACTGTGATGTGCGTCTCGTTAGATTTTATACATTTTACTTCGCAAGCGCAGCTGACGACCTGTTATTTCGCGCGGAAATTAATTCGCGTGCTCTGTTAACGTGTATTGCGAGAAAACGTGTGCCATAATGCGCTCGAGCAACGTAATCACCAAGCTGGGCCGGGGTAATCGTCGTGATGAAGGGCCGTGAGGAAGGACGAAAACGTCCGACGCGACACCCCCGTGATCGCCTCGCCGGTATTTAATTACTGTGTTTAGAGATAATTATGAACTGTGGCAGTGTGCGCGCGCGCGCGCGCCCGTGTGTGCTATTTATCCCGCCGCGCATTGTGTGCGCCGCTCGTCTCTCACGTCACACGCCGTGTACTTTCTCTCTCCCTCCGCGCACACGCGAGCGATTATTTCGGCGAGAGACAGAGAGAAAGAGTTGGAGGAGAGGTAAAGCGCAGGTAAAGCGCGCGATCGCGTGTGCGTGATCGAGCACACACGGGGTGCGTGTGCGCTCAGAACGACGGATGTAAGCAAAGCCGCAGATGCAGTCTTTGTAATGCTAATGCTCAGTTTGCTAACAGTGCAACACGGCGCCCTTATGCGCCGCTCGGGGATACATTTGCGCTCTTGTTTTCGTCCCCCCTTCGCAACGTGGTATCTATTTTTTGTTTTCACACTCGCTATTCTTTCGGGAGAGAGCCCGCTCTTTCTCTTTCTCTTTGATCGCTAATCTCCCCGGTTTTAATGAATTTTTTAATCGGCTCTGAAGTCTTTTATAGCTTTACCTGGTAATTTTTTTTTATTGCGTTTGAGATTTTCTATTGTTTGAATATTATTACGCGAAAATTGCGCACGTGTGTCCGTTCGCGCAAAGGATGTTACACACACACACACACACACATGCGAGAGTTACTTTTATCCGCGGCTCACGGAACAAGATCCCGCAGGAAGAGGTGGGCCACGTGGGGGCTCTTGGCGATCCGAACCGCGTCCTTCTTTAAATATTGACGGAATGAGATAAACGTATAAATTACCAGCCACCTCCGGCGGAGGACCCTCCGGCGAGCGTGAGCCTCCTTCGTATCTTATACGGACGTTGATCCGGGTGGACCAAAATGGTGCCAAGGTGCACCACCGTCTTGTTTCACCTTTTCGATCTCCGTTTCTCTTTACCTCTCCTCTCCTCGGAGCTTTGCGCTCCGTTGCCAAGCCCCGCTTCCTCGAAATCCGGTATCAATTACCGCCGTGTAACGTACAAGCGGTAACCGAGAGACGATTATGAACACCCGTTAATGGTCCCCCGGTATACGGAGGTCGAGATGCGCACGAGACAGACACCCACCGTGTAATTTCGCGTTATTTTACGTCCACTCGAACGCGCGCGCATACATTACGCGCATATCTATCGCGCGTTCCTAACCATAGGAATCTTCCGTCGATATTTTTTACGACGGACTCGCTGAGAAACGCCGAAGGTGAGAATCACCTTTCCTTCCGATCCGATAAATCTGCCGCGCTTCAATTTTGCGCGCGAGGCGCGCGTTTATTTCTGACGTCACGCGATCCGCAATATAATTTCACCGTTGAAAAATATACTAATGCATATATTTTTCATCTCTATCTACAGTTTTCACCTTGTTGTACAATTTTAGTCTCGCCCCTGAACAGATTTGTTTGTTCTCGCCTAAGTAGTTTGCGTGATTTTTTTTTCTTCTTATTTATTTGCGCGTTGCGCTATCCGCGAAACTAAATACATTCTACGCAGCTATAGGCGAGGTTACGTGATTTACATAAGTTTCCCATGCACGGAAAGAGAGAAAGAGAGAAAGAGAGAAAGACGCATTACGAGGCGTCAGAACTGCACGTCATATCGCGATCGACGTGTCGACGGGGCAAAGTCGTGCGCGCCTCACAGTCAGTGTTCGCTTGGTATAAACGAGGTTCAAGGGCCGAGGGAAAACTTATGGGCAGTCTCTCCGCGAGACGGTTTATAGAAGAGAGACGGCGGAGAATTTCGCGCAAAGCACGTCGGCGTGTCCGTCAGACGACACGAGGTGCTAAGTACCCGCTGGCTGATGCTCGGTCAGCCGAGAAACTATTTCTGTTCCCGATGGGCAAAAAGGTGGGCCCGGCCGAGGCGAGGAACGCGCGCGATTCGACCGACCAACAGGTGCTTTATATACCCGCGCGACTTTGAGGCGCGCAAGAAGGGTCGAGGAGAATCGCGGACCCCGCGGGAATCCGCGCGGCGTGACGACGCGCGGGCATCTCTCGCGCATCTTCACGCGTGCGTTCGCGGTCCGGTCACGATGAGCGAGCGAGCGAGCGAGAATCCACGCGTGTCTTCGATCGCGGAATGTCTTCAATCGCGGCGCCACTTTTGTCTGGCGCGTGATTGCGCGTAATTGTCTCTCGCGGACGGAGAGGTAACTCGGCGACGAATTATTGGTCTTTTTTTTTCCTGGACGACCATCTGCGACCATTACTCGGACGTAATGATTCGTTTAAAACCTTTTCGAGTGAGATGCAACGGAAATAAAATTGCAAATTATAATAATAAATTATATGCAGCGCGCGCGAGAGAGAGAGAGAGGGAACTGAAGCACGCGTGATAAATCGGAAACGTTCGCTCGTCTCACCCGACACTCAGCTCGGCAAATATTAAACCAAGTACCGGATCCAATAAGCTTGTTGCAAATGATCCGACATCCTTCCACGCCCGGACCATTAAGATCGCCTCGTTAATATGTTTCATAAATTGCCGCGCATTCTATTTCTCTCGCTGTTGTGTTGCGTCGAGGGAACGTATCGCGCGCGAGAATCAGGAATTACCGTGAAGCGCTTCCTTCATAAATCTGCGTTTTGATTTCGTCCCCACTTCCGGCACGCTGACGCGCGATAGCGGGAGCGTGTCGTGATAAAAGGTAGGAACGAACGAGACAAGATAGGATAGAAGATGAGAGAGAAAGAGAAAAAGAGAGAAATTGTCGTTGAGGATGTTGCCGTCGTCGAGGCGAATCGGATTTAATCGAGGCGTGCGCTATTACTCCCGGTCGCGTCGGGCGTGCTGGTATATACCGGAGTACCCTCTCCGCCAGGTGTGCAGAAATCACCGCAGCAACGACACGGTTGTGCGCGCACTAGCATCGCCAACAACAGTACCGGCATCAGCGAGCGCGTCGGCCAGCGGGAGCAACAGCGGCTCGCTAACGACCCCGTGGAACATGGACGGAAGGAGGGAAGGGGCTCGCGGGGTGGGTTAAACTCGGGCTTAAATATCAATCAGCGTGCGAGCGAGAGAGGAGACGAGAGGAGAATCATCGACGCGGGCGGGGCGAGAGAGAACGGAAGGGGAAAAGGAGAAAAAGAGAGAGAGAGAGAGAGAGACGGCGGTCGCCCGGTGGTGAACGCAGAACCGGTGTGTGACTTGCACGCCCGTGTGTCGAGGCACCTCTTCGCGGGTGTTTAATTAGCAGCACGGCAAACCAGACGCCATATACTCAGAACTCAATCAGATCCCTTCATAAGCTCGCCACGGCTCGGTCCCCCGTATGCATAATGCACACACCGCGCGCGCGCGCGCGCGGGTGTTCGGGCACCGAGAGTCGATAGCGAGAAGAAGAAGAAGAAGAAGACGAAGAAGAAGAAGAAAGATAAACGACCAGCGAAAATAATTGAAAAGAGCTGTTTTGCATTTCGTCGCGTTTCGCGTCGCTAAAATAAATTCCCTTTCTTTTCCGGTTTAGAATAACTTGGACTTAGTGTGTGCGTCTTTTTTTTTCTTTTTTATATAAATATTTATGAATCCGTGACGTTTCGACGTTTGTTTTAATTGCATTATCGAGCGCAAAACTTGCTGTTGGTAAATTTACAATTGTGTGCGCGCGCGCGCCGTAAAGAGTTGGCGGGTTTAAATATATTGCGCAGTGCGAATATATCGGGAGTACCGTTGTTGTTTTCGCGCAGCTACACACGAGAAGACGAACGACGCTGCTCGCGGCTGTTTAATTAGCAGCTCGGCTAACCAGATGCCATTTACTCAGAACTCAATCAGATCCTTCATAAGTGCATCTCTCCCCGGTTCTCTCCCTCTCTCTCTCTTTCTCGTATGCATAATGCACGGACGCGCACAGTCCCAGTTCGCAGTCCCGTAGAGATGAACAACAACGCGGGCGAGAGAGTAATTAAATTCTGGTATTGTGCTTCGGGATACACACTCGCGCATCCTTCAAGCGAATAATACGAAGATATACGCTTAACGACGCGCGGTTTTAATGCCGATTACTATAATTAACGATCGCGGCCGAGTCATCTCTCAAAATTGCGCAAATCCTTTTTCCTTCTCCCTCCCCTTCCCCCGCGCGATTCGCTCATTACACTTATCACAGGTCCGTTTGGTGTGGTGTCTCGGAGGTGCGTTTCGAGATCGCTCTCTCGAGATAACGTTAATTAATAATCGTCCGCGCCAGTCTCCTCGACGTTACACCAGAGAACGTTTAACTCGATATTAACATTCCGCGTACTCAAACGCGCGCCGTATGATCGCCGATCAAAATTTCTCCAGTCGAGACTTCACCGAGACGCGATCACGCGGATGAGAAGAAAAAAAAAACAAAAAAAAAAATCCACAAACGGGCCGGTATTCGCGCTTTTATTCGAGACAGTCTATCAGGGTGAAAATTCATTACGCCGATGCACGGCCGCTGGAAACGATTTTATCGGGGGATCGGCGGTTTCGGTTCGTAATTACCATTTCAAATGCTCACCTCTGCCCACCCGTGGCCCAAGCGCGCGTTTCGCTCTCGACGAGTCTTCCCTTGCACCGGGTGGTCCGTTTGGGGGTCCTCCCGGATAAGCGGGTGGTAGTGCGGGCCATAAGTGTGGGCTTTATTATTTAGTTTGCCTGTTTCTATCTCTCATCTCAACCGTGTGCGGCTACGCTCTCTTCGCGCGGTTGCCTTTCCCTCTCCTCGATCCACGGCGTGGATCCACGTCCACGTCTCCGCGTCTATTCTCATTCTAATCAGCCACGCCGCCTTTTCTTCGGGCTTAAGCAGCCTCGGCCTCTCTTCGCGCCTCTCCGCGCGCCCTTCGCCCGCGGGGCATTATTATTTTAGTGCCCTCTTCTCGCGCGTCGTATCGAACGTCTCGTCTGCAGCTGTGCGGCGGCCACGCAGGACGACTCGCGTCGTCGTCGTCGTCGTTATCCTTTTGCTCGACGTGGTCGACACACACCAACGCCAACGCGTGACATTCGCCAGTGGTGCTCATCGAAGCTTTTACCGGTTTTACTCGCGCTTCGGCGCACTGGACGCAATCCTCGCGAGCTATCCGTCAGCGAGCCCAACGGCCCCGACGTGGTCGGGCTCTCTGCGCTTTTAACGCTCGCGTTCGCGCTTAGAATACTGCGCTTTTGGTCGCGAGAGGTAAAAACGCGCGCGCGCGCATCGGATGATTTACATTCACGCGGGCATATCGGTGTTGGGATTTATTACCTTTTTGGCAGCGGCACCTACGGATGCTAAATTAATTTTGTGGCTTTTTTAAATTATTGCCACTCGCGAGGAATTTATTGGTTATTTTTTTTTTTTTTTTTTTTTCATTTCGCGAGCTCGTGACGGTGTCGCGTTACATGACATCGCGCGACGTTGGACATAATTGACTGATTACATGAGAGAAAAAAAGAATTAACGCTGTCGAAATTTATGACCACAATTTGCCGGTTTCCGAATCGAAGTCTCGGAAAATAAAATCCAAAGCAGTCGAAATTTCGTAGCTTCGCGCGCACTTGAAATTTATTTTCCTCGCACATAGTTTCCGTTTGATTGGCGGCGCGATTAGCATGCAGGTAGTCGCGATCTGTGATTGACCATCACAGAGAGAAAGCCGAAGAGGCACGGTGACACGCGAAAAATCGTAAAATGCGTATCAAATGAAAAATCCAGGAACGTGCCGGGAGCTCGCGCGAATAACAAGCGATAGCCACCTCGGCAGCGCCTATAAATGGCGATTTCCTCGACACTCAGTTTCTTGTCTCTCACGAGGAGAGGCCTCCTTCGAGCCGACACAAAGTACTTGAGAACGAGTCCTCCTCCTCCCGGTATTTACGAAGCCGATCCAAGTTGATTCAATGAACGTTTCGCGTATTCTGCAATTCGCTCGCAAATGGCAACCCGCGCAATTTATTCTCTGCGCTCGCACTGTCAATCGTGTGATTTTTGCGACCGGTTGTAACACCCTTCCTCCCTTCCCTCTGTAAGAGACTGTAATTATTGCGCCATCGCAAGGCGGTTGAAATGCAACGAGGGAAATAAAATGTAATACGCAGACGTGTCGTAAAAGCGTTTTTTCTCACCGGCCGCTCGGGCCGGCCATTATTAAACCGTTTATCGCGCGTATCCGGGTCGGTCGGAGAACGAGGGCTCGTCACGCCGAAACGAATGAATAAATAGATCAACAGGAGGACGCGGCGCGGCAATATACGAGCGTGGTTTATACACACCACGCATCCGAGAAGTGCCGGGGGAAGGAAGAGTCGTGTCGACGGTGCATGTATACGCGCACCGGGTATATAACGTGGCACCAGTTTGTGTGCCCAGTTAATTACTCGCGTAGTAAATTATCGGGTAATGAGGTGCCGGGTTCGAGCCCGGGGCCTTCTCTCTCTCTCTCTCTCTCCTCTCTCTCTCTTTTTCTCTGGAACCTCGCTGCTTCTCCCTGTCCCCTTCCTCTCTCTTTGGACACCCTCCGGTGGAAAGAGAGAGAACCAATAAATCCGCCAGGGCCTTAAGGAGGGATATTGTTAGTTGTAAGGTAAATCATCTCCGCGGCTTGAAAACGGCCTCCCCTCACCTTGCCGCGACCTCTTCTCAGTCTCGCGAGGCCTCGAGGAGACGTTTGTTACCTCCGCACACACCGTTTTGCACCGATACTCTCCTCTCCGCATCGCCACTTCTGCCCGAACTCTCCTTCTCTCTTTCACATTCTTCTCTTTTACCTTCTCTCCTCCTCCGTGTCTTCTCAACTCACCTTCGCCGTAGCCAGTCCAGTTAGCGTCAATACGCAGACACATAGCCTCGTCATTAGCGTCATCGGATCTCCGATGCCTTGCACGGAGCAACCCTTAACGCGCGCCCGAGAGTCTTACTCCAGGCCGCAGACTCTCGACTTCGAAGTGTCGGAAATACGCGCGATGACGAGAAAGAGAAAAAGATGATTTCCGCGAAGTGTATTTTGCACAAACGAGAGAAACATAGAAATGCAATTTATTATAAACGTCGACGCGAAAGCGCCGAGATACGAAAATTTCCTTGATGATGTCATCAAAAAACCATTCGGACACGAAAGAATGTAAAAGACACCTTCTCATGGCTCGTAAATTCTCCTTACTCTCCTTCTTGCGCTGCTTAGTTTTCATATTGAGGCTAGACGGCTTCGTTGCTAGTGTCATCACATTCCTAACGCCTGTGCGCGATCGGTCTGTGTGCCAAGCGTGAAGTCATCGTGGGACGGTGCCTTACAGTTCATAGAACGCAGTATACGGCGTAGCGTGACTCGCGCTTTATTCCGATTAACCACGGCAAATTATTCTCAAGCCACGGGCCAGATATGATTACAAAAATAATGACACTTCCGGACTCTTCCCTGCCCCCCCCCCTCTCGCGTTCCCCGACTTATTCCCCCCCCCGTCGATTTATCACCGACAAGGGAGAACCTAACAAACTGATCATCGTCACTTCTTTGTCCCTTCTCTCCCCCCTCCCCCTTCGGTTCGTGGTCAGTTAGTGTCACAACACGTGGACAACTGGGGAGAGGGGGGAGAGAACCCCGTCATTAGTGCCATCAGATCTGTAAACGCTTGCACGACGAGAGTCGCTGTACCGGCGCTTCGCGTTCCGCGAAGTCCTGTTACCGTTCTCGAAACACGAAGCTCGAGGAGGCCTGAAACACGTATCGCACACGAGAGTGTCCCTATGTCTCTCTCTCTCATTTTTATCTCCCGTTTCTTTTCCTCCCGCGTTGTTTCGCAACGCGAAAACCGCAATTAACTTCCTCCTAGTTTTTTTTTTCTCAGAAGCGGGAAGGGACACACAGCAACATTGTTCTCTGTGTGATTACTAAATTCTACAGTTTTTCGTCACGTTAAATAAATCTCGTAAGTGAAGCGTGTCCCGCGTCTAAAACAAAAGTAGGAGTTAGCCTACCGTACGTAACGGGGCAAAGATTGCTACGTGCGTGAAGGAAATATCGTTGCATCTCATCGAAATGCATTGCTAGTCGTGCGTATAATACCGCGCGTAGTAATTAACCTTTCGCGATATCGCAACTTTCTTAGCCGCGGGTTTTTTGCGGTCACATATATATATATTTTACTATGTGTACCATATCGCGTTTTCCCATCCATTGTGCGTTTCCTGCCACGCCTACGAACCTTTCACTTGGATACGCGCGCGCACACACACACGCGCGCTCGCCGCCCGTAATTAGGTGATTTTGTCAATGCTCATTAAAGCAATTTCACGACTTGCGACTTGTTTCTTCTCGAAAATTGCACGCGCGCTTTTATGTCCAACGCTTGTTGTTCGCGAGACATATGTCGCGTGTATATTTTTTTGACAAATGCTCCTTTTCGTTCTGACGTAATCGCGAAATCGGAAATATTTGAATTGCAAACGCGCAGATGCGGTGTTAACGATCGTCTCAGCCAGCGAGACAAGTTTCTATTATTTATATCTCTAAGATCTCTTTCTCTCTCTCTCACGCACACACTCTCTTTATCTCCGCGAGTGGGACGCTCTAGTCTAAAAAAATCAAATGACACGCGCGCGCGCAAGTAGAGACAATAGATCCGCGTAGATCGGGATCTTGGCTCGAGGGGAGGTAAAAGAAAACCATCATCAGGCTCTCAAGGTGGGATACCTTACTAATGATTCGCCGAGGAACTCACTGTCCTCCACGCGTGACGAAGTGATCTACGGTTCGTGCGCGGCGCGTTGTTACTACTCAGAAACAACTCCGCGCGCGCTGCACCGGAGTCATTAGCAGCGCGATTGTGCTGCCTTCTGTTTAACGAGCACCCTCCGGAGATCCTCCGCGCGACGACATTATTATTCGCAAATAATTTATTGCATCCCGGTCTCCGCGAGGTTGACGTGCATCGCCTCGCCTCTCTCGTCGTCGTCGTCGTCGTCTCGCGTTGCGTTTTTCCCACCTTACGACTTGGAAGTCAGAAAGTCGATCGTAACACGTTCCTCGCTGTTGTAGTTGGGGTTTTAACCGCGGTGTCGAACTTCATCCATAAATTTTCCGTCAGACCTCGTATCGGGGCGATTCTAAACTCGGAGCGATTGGTCGGAGAAATGAGCCCTGTTGTTATCGCCGATAAGACACGCGGCGAGACATTTTTATTTATTTTTTTTTTTTTCTTTCAAGGATAATGAAACACAGACATCAAGTGTGTGTAAACTTCGTATCTCTCTGCGTGGGGAAACGTAACAATAAATATCTCTAATCGATACGCACGGAGCCGTGTGTCGTTGTGTGGGCGGTAATTAATTACCGTCGATTGATCTTGATTTGAGACTTTCCTTATTGAGCTCTCGCGCCCGTTATATCGTCACGGCCGGTTTGCATCCGGTTGCCAATGCCGTGAATACCAACAATACGTCGACACGTCGATCACGCCGCTAACAATTAAACTCGCGCTACTACGTCAAACGCAGATCACGAATTGTCGCACATATTTCTTCCGCGTGTTGACATTTGTTCAGAATCGCGCCGCAAAAAAAAAAAAACAATTAATAAACTGGCGGTAACTTTGCCTTGTGCGATTATCGACTCGTTAATTAAGGCTGCTGTTGAGTTTCATAAATCCCCGATCGGTATTTATCTCTCTCTTGTGATTAATTCGCGCGTATTGAACAAAAAAATTTCGAAAAAAAAACATTAATTCCGCTTGGGAGACTTTTGAAATGTGTCATTTGACATTCCGTCGCGCGATGAGAGCCGGTCGTAGCTCTCGCGTTCGCAAACGTCGAATCCAGAGTGGCGCGGATATATGTCGCGCGAACTGGCCGCGCGCGTAAATCACGCGCGCGTCCGTTAGCTTCGCGAAGCCCCGGGGTTATCTGCGCGTCTCTCGCGCGTGTGTGTGTGTGTGTCAACGGCACGACATATTCAGCGACGCACGTAATAATGATTGGCCAGGCTGGCAATTACCCAGCGTCTCGGAGTTCTCTCCCTCCCTCCCCGGCCCGCTTCCTCCTGCCCCGAATTGTCATTCAGCTCGTGAGCAGCGATGCCCGTTGTCCAATCGCGGGACTGACTGGAATATTATATGATTCTCATAACACACAAAAGTGCGCTCGCTCGCCGACCGCTCGTCGCCCGGGACTCTCTCGTCGTGAGACTGACTCGCGCGCGAGTCGCCGGGAAGTCTCGAAAAACTCGGTCTCTCTCTCCTAACGCGCGCGATCTGACCTACCTGGTGGTGGAGCTGTTCGCGAGACTTGACGGACTAAGGCGAGGATAGCCAATGGGATTTGTTGTTGCTTTGCTCGCTTAGCGGCACTGACGTTACGGATTTTTCCAGAGAGAGAGAGAGAGACTCGCCATGAGTCCATGGGAAACTGTTCCTCGCGACGCGCCACCGAGCGACGTTCTCACCCACGGACGGACGTTCTCTTCCTTTGGATCGCGTGCGTTTTTCGCGATCGTTTTCGATCACGCTCGGAAAGCCGAGGAGAAGACGACGCGCGCACGTCGTAAAGGCCGCGGATTGCGCGGGTAAAAGTGTCGGTTTCCTGCTTTCCTCGGTAGTTTCGGTCTCGGCTCTGGCCGTTCGTTCCGCGGACGAAGGTGAGGTGTTGAGGCCATTATTCCCGGAATGCAAATGTCTTCCCACGCCGTAAATTATTCTTATACTGTTCTTGCCGTTTGCGCTTTTTTTTTTAACGGTAGTTTGCGCGACGGTACTTAAAACGCGCGCGTCGTAGTTTATAAAGCGCTTCGGGATATCTCGCGTCTTCATTCGACGAGACCAGGCGGCGCGTCGAATAGTACACGGTTTTAACTTCGAATTCTCTCTCTGTCTATCTATCCCGAAGTGCGCGCGTTGTTCGCGAGCAATTCGAAATTGCGGGACCTTAATCGTACGGGGGCAGCTTCTTCAAAGAAAACAGCATCGGCCGAGAATGTAAATCGTTCTTAAACCGGCAACGCGCGGCGAATACAAAAATTCTCGCGTAAACCGCTCGACACAGACAGAGGCATACGAGAAACTTCGCGCGCGGGATTATTATTCGAACTTGGCGTTTGCGCCGCCGCCGCAGCCGCCACGGCATAGGCATCCGAAACTCGAAGAGGAGTATATACTCGACCGGTGGCTTTATGATCGCAGGAGGGGGCCGCGACTTGTATCGTAAAAGTCATCGCGATCGATGGGCAAAAAGCAGTTTCGCCGGGATGATCCGGCGGGAACTTGCGTACGTAGCATCGCGTTTAGCCCGTCACGCCCGGCGTCATAAAGCGCGGCGCGGGAATCGTCGGCAGCCTATAAAATTCAGAAAGCTAAATGTAGATTTCAGGGCGGTTGTATACATCGCGTTCTCGACCGTCTCCGCGCGCCCGGAGAGACTCTTCTTCCTCCTCCTCCTCCTCCTCCTCCTCTCGGTTAAAAGCGCGGCGCGCTCGAGTAATAACGACGAGAGAAAAATATTGCAGACGGGCGTGCTGCGGCATTGCTGCACCGTCGTCGTTGTCGATCCGCACCGACAGTTCGCACGTACTCGAACAATCGCCGCGAAGTACAATAATTACAACGGCCTTGTGGCATTCGCCTCCTCCTCGTTCTTTTCTCTCTCTCTTTCTCTCTTATCTCTCTTTCTCGCTCCCGCCCGTTTCGAATGCGCCCTGACGATGATGCGACACGCAGTGTGACGAAAGAATCAAGTCTGGAGCGCCTATCATCACCCGTGAGTGAAATTCCGTCGCAGGAAGATGTTCATTGACGGAATTAAATAATAACCGTTGTTAGAGTTCTTTTGCATTCGCACAATCTAAAACGTTGTCGAAAACAATTCGATTGTTGTTTCTTTATTTATTTTTTTTTTTACGGACCACCGCAGAGAGACCCGCGCGTTTTGTTCGCAAAAATCGGCTTTTGTTTGTCGTAAATCGCAATTACAGCCTCAGCCGCGTTTGTGCGCCGCTAATTCTTTTGAATTTTTCCCCTCGAAGAGACGCGAAAGATTCTTACTACTGCGGTAGTTTCTCCGCAAGAGAGAGAGACGCCGCCTCAAACACTCGCAGTTCCTTTCCACCACGTGTCCACGCGGTGTTGAAGGAAGGCCGAGAAACAGAGAAAGAGAGAGAGAGAAAAGGCGCAACGCGATTCCAAATAGACGGCAGTAATAATAACGTTCCACGGTATTCTCTGTATTAGGGATAATTGGAGGATGAGCCGCAAACGGCAGCGCGGGGTTTATCCCTGCGCGATAAAAGTGCGCGGGGGGTGGAGAAAGGGGAAGTGCGCGCCGGACGCGCGCGCGCGGCGGGACGGGGGGGATAGGAGGAGATGCACCGCGAGAAGGGAAAAACGCGAATTCCACGGGTGGAAGCGTGTCCGGGAGCACCGGGTGGAACTATGAAAGCGGGTTGCACAATAAGATCCTTCGCCGGGCTCGGGAGATAGAGCTAGGAGGAATAACGATAGGGAGAACGAAGGACGGTAAAACCGAACTACAAAGCGTTTCAGCCATCGACTGCGATCTACCATGCGAAACGACGGAGACCGGGGGGAGGAGGGGAGGGAGGGAGTTGGAGATTCGAAATAGGAGGGAAAGACGGGGAGGAGGAGGAGGCGGCAGTCTCTCGGCCGGGACGACGATCCTGACTGCGTAGGCAAGGAGCACTGTCGAGACATTATCCACTTACAGGGAATTATCCTCCTTCTGGCGGACTCGGAGAGAAGAAGCTCGCGCGCGCGCGCGCGTGTTCTTTTTCTTCTTTTCCCTTTATCTTCTCTCAACTCGCTCCTTCTCTTCCTCCTTCTCTTTTATTCGGCTGCCGGAAAAATCGCGGCGCGGAATAGCCGCGCGCTACTATTGTTCCGCGGGCAAAGGGCGCGAGGGGGGAGAGAGGGGGAGGGATTCAGCGAGGAACCCCAGGAACAAAGGAGCTGCGAGAGAGGCAGCGCCGAGAGAGAGAGAAACACTCCTTGCACTTCTTTCCCGCAGTTCATTTGAGTGTTAATCGCCGACCATCGGGCAAATTACCGGCCCGCTCAGAGTACACACACAGAGAAAGAGAAAGAAACTGCGCGTGGGTTCTTCTTTTTTCTTGCTCATTGTTCGACGTGGGTCCTGGACCATTGGCGCGCGTAACGCGCGTTGCTTCGCCGCTCATTCCGCGCGCGAAATCGTCTCCGTTCTTCCTGCTGGCCGCATGGCAGGTTGTTGAGGCAGCGGCCTTGCGCAAACCTGTAACTCAAACAAACGGAAAATTCGTGTACACGTTGTGCACGACGGTAATCGCCGTGCAATTCGACAAAATTGCCGGGTCTGCCTTAGGCGAGCGAGAGCCAGCACGTCGCTTATTTCTCTCCGCTCGTCTTTTCTCGCGCGCGCTTTTCGCATTATTCTCGATCGCGCGCGATTCTCTCGTACAATACTTACACACACTCTCTTTCTCTCTCTCTCTCTCTCGACAAATACGAGCAAGCTTGTTGTTATACGCACTGCGCCATAGATACCACGATTCGACGGATTCTCCGCTCGGCACAAATAACGAACAATTTTAAACGGGTTGCTCTCTTGGCGCATCTCTCTCGGGCAGTTAAATTATTCACGCGCGCGCGTACATCTTCCTCTCGTGTATTTTACCGAAACTATTTTTGAGAAACTTGTTTTCTCGAGGGCGTTTTCGCTTTTCTTTTTTTGTTCAATTACGCACGAGCGAGAGAAACAAAAATTTGATATTTGATGCTTTCGCAGTGTGTTGTATTAACATGCAAAGATGTTTTTCGGGTTTGAACCGCGTTAGTGTCATTTTTATACCGACCCTGATGAAGTAAGCTGCAATGTTCACGAAACGTCGGTATAAAAATGACATTAACGCGGTTCAAACCAGAAAAACATCTTTGCATGTTAAACAAAAATTTAACAATTTTTTTGCTTTGTAAAGACCGTCACGTTCGAATCAAAGTGATTCTCTTTCCAAAGCGTTAAACAAAATTCGCGGAATGCCTCGGGAACGCGGCGCAAAAATATATGACGACGTGCGCGAGCGATTGAACGCAAAGCCGCGGGATTTATGGGCGGCGGCGGCCATAGCGCGATTTCCAGTCGGCGCGCGAAAACCGACGCCGATCTGGACTCGTGTATCGGGAGCTCTCCGGACGCGGTCGTAACTGGACGCGGATAATTCTTCGCGGAGATCCCGGCGGGAAGAGAAGGAGACAGAGAGAGAGAGGAGGTGTGTATGTACGCGCGCAGCCGGATCACGAACGTGGGCACGACGAACAATCCGGCGAGCGAGCGCGGCGTGGGAGTTAAAATCCACGTACGCATAAATTAGGCTCTCTCGTACGCGCGGGAGCGCGCGATAAGTTAAGCGGTTCACGTAGACGTCGGTAATTATGGATGCGTTTAAGTCGCGGGCGATTCAGGTACCAAATAAAAATAATATACGTGAGCCGGCGTTTTTATTGCCGAATTAAGGGCGACCCGCCGAGAGAGAGAGAGAAAGAGAGACGCGGCTCTCTCCGCGCGGTCTTATCCGTCCTCCGCATCTCCGCGTTCTCCTTCATATGTAACTTGCTCGAGAGAAAGAGAGAGAGAGAGACTTTGAGCACAAAGTAATCTCGTCTCTCTCTCTCTCCCCGATATGTGTGTGTATGCATTGAGGAATATTTAATATAGTAGAAGGCTACGACGAAAATATATAGCGTCTGCGTATTTAGGCCAGTGACTTTTGTGATTTATTACGATCTGATAATTTCTTTGCGACACACACGGGGGTAAATCTTGATTGTATTCGTAGAGTATTCCAGAGACGCGCGCGCAACAGGTTCTTCAACACAAATCCCCCGAGAGTTATATATTTTATCTCCCACTTTTTAAATAATCTGACACCGCGCCGGCAATTGCTACCGTGCGATTCCGTTTGTCAACGTGAGCGAGATAGATAGAGAGAGAGAGAGAGAGAAAGAAAGAGACTATTTTCCGACAGTTTATTACTCCATTGTCTAGCCGCGGAACGATTTAACGTATCGATACGGGCTTATCACGCCGTCGTCGTGGCTACCTACCGGCTTCGTGACATTAAAATTACCACCGGATTTCGCTAAACAACCGACCGACAGACCCGGAGAGACAGACATACATCTTACGCAACAGTCTCGGGCGGAACTTCTCGGCCGCAACCGCCACGAAGCAACAATCGAGATGCGCGCACACACAGTGCGGCGTCACTACCGGCTATCGGCGATTTATCGCGATATATTCCCCCCCTCCCCCCTCCGTACTCCCCGGAGCATCTTCTCCTCGCCGGTGAAGCGCGGTGAGTTCCTCCGGCATTGCAAAAGGAGATCGTGAAGCGCGTCGACCGCAGCCGCGCGGCGGTTATTATAAAACAAAAGACGATGGTCGATGCCGATAATAAAGAAGGGGGTACGCGCCGATGCGTCCTTTCTCCCCCCCCCCCTTTTCTCTCCCCTCGTGGGAGCGAGAAGGAGCGCGGCAAGGAGACCGAGAGATTGCAGGGAAAGGACAGTGGCGATATCTGCGAAGAAACGCAACGGGCGCGAAGGATGTGGTTCCACGCACCGCGATCGACTTAATTCGCGCGCTGCCCAACTCTTTTTCCGTCCGTCCGTTCGTCGTTCCCGCCCTCCCTCCTCCACCTGATGCGATGTCCTCTTTCAGCATCGTCGTCGTCGTCGTCGTCGTCGTCCCGCGGTTCCCTCCCGGTTTCCCTCTCGTGGCTTTCTTATTTAGTACTCCTTTACGTGCTGGTGCGCCTCTCTTCTCTTTTTCTCTTCTCCGCCCTCCTCCCCCTCTCCTCCCCGTTCCTCCTGCTCCTCCATCAACGCTGGCAGCCCGCTTACCGCCAATCATCATTTTCAATTCTCCGTGGTGCAGCGCCTCCGCCACCTTCTTCTCCCCTCCTCGGAGCTTTCGTCCTCCGCGTCTTCTCCTTCGCCGTTTCTCTTTTATTTCAGAGATGCGTAGCCTCTCGTAAAAAAAAGAAACAACTTCGGAATATTATTTCCGAGCAACGACTTGCTGGCGGTTCCGGTCCGTGCTGCTCGGCTCCGGAGTCCGGAGTCGTTAGTGCGTCGCGATTTGATGCGAGACGGACGACCGCGTCGTCTTCGGTAAACGAACGTGTAAGATCGGTCTCGCCGCGACGAAAACCTACCCACCGGGAGAAAGGAGGGAAGATGCAAGCGAACGGTCGCGAAGGAGAGACACAAAGTGATAAACAGAAAGCGGTAGACTTCTCGTCTACGCCTAAATCGCATTATTTCGTTTAGACTTCTCGGCGAGTTGTATGCAAATTAGCGCCATTGTTCGATTGTCGTGCGTGTGCGCACACGAACGCGCTTAAACACAACTCAAGTAAGTGTCGTGCGGAATTGTTGTATACGTCAGAGAGCTTCTCCACGAGATTTTGCCTCTCGCGCGACGTTTAATCCTCGCAATGAGACAGAGAGAGAAGAAGAAAACAGGCATTTGCATCGCTCAAGGTGATATGATTCGCGTTCTCGTAACTTCTTCTTCTCGCGTGACATCATTTCGTTTTCCAATGACAAAAGAGAGAACCGACGATTTCGATTCATTAGTATTCAACGTTTTTCATTTAATGGTATCGCATCGGTTGCTTCGATATTACCGCGCGCGCGCGCATTTCCTCCTTTACTACATTATATGCCCGCCGCTCTGCGCGCGCCGGAGAATTCCAATTTCTACTTACGTGCATTTTAACGATCCGAGCCGCGCGCGGAATTGTTGTCGTGCTGCATAAGGGGATTCCGTCAACCTAAGTGGAAACAAACGAACGTGTGTACGTACATGCACGCGAAATAGGAGGAGCCTGTTTGACAGAGGTGGAATCCGTGGGACGTTTAAGAGTATCTTCACGAGGGCATAGATCCGCCTTCTCCCGTATCGTTTGCGAGAAGAATGAAACGTCGCAGCGTCGTTGTCGCGTAGTTTTATTTCGCGCGAATTATGAGAAAAATGAAAAATAAATTCTGACTCGTTCCGTTGCAACAAAATTATTTTTTTTTTCTGGAGAGGATGTTGCACACAATAATTCTATAATATGTACAATTTTATAAATTATATGTATACATAATTATAAAATTATAAACTTTATAAAATTATATTTTATAATTTTGTAAATTCTATTGCGACAATTTAATTGACTCGACAATTCTCCTTCCAAAATTCGAAAATAAAAAAAGGAAAGAGATTTATTTGACTCTTGACAGCGCGCGAGTCTGAGACTACGATCGTTTTTTCTACTGGCGCGTTACACGCGCCGATTTATTCGCGACGCGTATCGATCGCGCGCGCACATTCAGATTGCACGCGAAGATGCGAAAGAAAGTGGTGATCTCCGCGCGATTCTTCGTGACGTTCTCAGAGAAAGGTTACAGATCGTGATAAATCTTCCGGCTCGGTGTGACGTTGTTGATACAATGGCGCGTTTAAAAGGGCCTCCAAGCTCGATAACTCGATAACTCGAGGCGCGCTCTCCATCGGTCGGTCGCGCGTGGTGTCGCCGATTTCTCCGCGCGATTGATTGCCCGAGCTGTGATTCACACTCAGAGACACAGAGTCACCCGGCGCAGATAGGAGAAGGCGATGAGTGTCGAGTGCGATTGTTCGTTTTTTTTTCTTCTTCTTCTCCCATGCGCCGCTTCCCTTATTTTGTCCTCCTTCCCTCCCCGCATCTCCTCCTCTTGTTCTCTTCTCTCTCTCTCTCTCTCTTTCTCTTCCTCCCTATTCTTGGTACGGGACTGTTGAGAGTAAGGTGCCTCGACCGTTGCGGCGAACTGGTCGGTCGGATGGTTCGACGGTTGGTTGAACGACCTAGCCCGGATCCGCGCGTCCGTACCGAGAGATCGCCTCTTTCTGTCTCCTCTTCCTCGCCTTCCCTGACCGTCCATAAATACGCGTTGCGCCTATATATCGCTTCTTTTTTTTTCTTCTGATACATTTTAACGCCCAGGCCCTCGCGATGTCAGCCGGCGAAAAAAAAAAAAAAAAAAAAAAAACAAACACCACAAGGTAAGAAATCGATATGTATATGTATCGCGATATTGTGTATGTGCGTATAAGTGTTGAAATAGTCATCGGTCTGTCACACAGTGGTGGTTTCTGTCTTTTACAATCGATCGTGCAACACGCAAGAGACACCTCCGTTATCGCGAGAGCACTTCGATTGGCACGTGCGCATTACATCGCCGGAAAGATAACGCGCCCGCTGCAGCAACGCAGCGCGACGAAAGAGAGTCACATAATGCCTGATGATAATGATATTCCATAACTGTGCTCGCGCAGCGTGAAAACTGATTTAATTCGATAAGAATATTCAAGCGCGCGCGCGGCCCGATGAAAAGCGCACCGCGCGTCGTTGACTCCGCTCGTACATGAAAATAACGGAACCAACGATCGAGAGAGACGATTGCTGAGGGGAACAGGAGAGGAGGCGGCAGAAAGAGGGCCATTAATGGCCGTAGGTTCGAAGAAAAGGTCTCATAGAAATTATTGTACGATCGCGCGTCATATCGAGAGAGAGAGAGAGAGAGAGAGAGAGAGAGAGAGAGAGAGAGCAAAAGAGAAAGAGATCGAGTCACCCTTTGCCAGCTCGTGCGGCGCTCTTTGTCTCTGGATTGGCGCGCACTCCATAACGCTAAATGCTCCGATATTCGAGAGCGAAGGGAGCGGAACGTAACAAACGTTGACAATACGCAGTCAAAACATTGTTTTTTTTTTTGTTTTTTTTTTTTATTCCCCTCTTTAAGTCGCTCATTCAAGTGCGCACCGAGTAGAAAAAAAAAAGCGACAGGTACTTTCGTCGCCAGTTTTCGACGACGGTATTTGGCGACACTCGTTTGGAATCTCTCGCGAGATGTTTCGAGAACAAACAAAAAAATGCGAGAATAAACAAACAATTGACGGATTAAAGATTCGATTCGATTTTTTGTAAAATCTAATTATCACGAGTCATCGTCGCTGAGATGTTGCTTCGAATAGACGCGCGCGCGCGCGCACTTGAAAGAGCAAGATGAACATTTTCAGAGCTCGCAGCTGCGACGAAAATTTAATCCCGTCGTGTGATTTGGACTGTGTCTTTTGTGACGCGAATGAATACGGAAGAAAAAAAAAAAGAGAATCGTTCGAATTATAAGTACAATAGTAATTGCGACATCGTTTCCGTTGCATATGTCCGCGCGCGTTTAGACCAAACACACGAACCGTCGCGCATCTGTCGCGCTATAGAAATGCCGATAATTGCGGATAATTTTTCCAAGCGCTATTGTGCAAAACAAATACACGCAAATTCACGGTCTATGTAAAATGAAAAAAAGAAAAACTGCAATTAAATTACAAAAGGGTTACGTATTGAGAAATAACGAGATTTGCGAAATGTTATAGTTACTCGTATTTTATATACTTGTATTGTTTATTTTTATTTTATATCGTTAATTTTTTTTTTTTTTTTTTTTTTGAAGCAATTTGCCAGAGTCAAATTGGACGAATTACGCTATATATTTTGATTCCACATCAAAATTATGTTTATGCTTTTCGTGCGTGCTGACATTCGTGCGGTTTATCTTTAGCACCACTATTACGATTGCGCTTGGTAATTTTCTAGATCACGAATTGTGCTACATTGTCATTGATGTACGAAGTTACAAGGCAGCTGCAAACGAGAACCAAGTTGCTCCGCTTTATAATAGACAATAACGATCGCGATCGAACACCACATCTCTCGCTTTATCGACGTCTCTCTCTTAGAGGAGAGACGGCAGGGACGGATGTTAGCGGCGCGCGAATCATCGAAGCGTCACCGACGAATTAACAATCGCGAAATAACAATCGTCATTCGCGACGATAACGATCTGTTTTGTTCTTTTTTATTTTTTAATAATTCCGCGAAATATCGCGACAATTTGTGTCTGTGACGCTGCATTTCTAAAAGAGAAACCGCGCAACGGTCTCGCAATTCTCTCTCTCTCTCTCTCTCTCTCTCTCTCTCTTGTCCGCAATGTACGAACAGTAGAGATACAGAATTAGCAGCAAGCTGGCCGTTTGTGTGGCATTGCAAAACCGAGATTAGTATGTCGCACCTGTCGCGCAGTGGCGAGAGATGAAGCTGTGCTCGCGCCGCGAGGAAGAACAAAATCCCGTCGTCGCTCCGCGCCACTCTTCATTTACTCCGCCAGTGTCCACGGCCTGCCCAGTGTTGACAGTGACGTTCTCGCGCAAAGGTATCGAATGCTCGACGCTATGTATCGGTCTTTCATAAGTTCTGTGTGGTAATTCATCTCCTCTCTCTCTCTCTCTCTTTCTCTCGCGCGCGTGCGGATTTCTCGGGCCAAGTTCGAAATTGTCGCTTATAAAATAAGCGGATGATTAAATCGCTTATAAATAAATTCTCGCTACAAAGTAAATCGAAATTTCAAGCATTCGCGCTTTCAAGTTTTTTGTTTTTTTTTTTTCATTGAAACTTCTCGACAGAGAATCAAAGTTCGGTCTCTCGCACATAAGAAGTTGTTCAAAGATCGTCACTCGAAGGTTGCCAACTGATTGAAGCCGATTTCGCGGCGCAATTATCATCGCGATGGCACCGTTCCTCATCAACCTCGTTGACTACCCACTACGTTCCTGACGTAATTCCGCCACTAGCTCTCTCTCTCTCTTTCTCTCTTTCTCTCGCGTTTTTCTCGCGTCTCGTCTCGCCGCGAGAGACCGACATCTCCACCGCGTCGCTCTCCTCCCTATCTCTCGGTATCTTTTTCGCCCGCCGCCCTCACTCTCCCTCCCCCTTTCCCGATGCCTCTCGCGCGCGCTTTGCTCCTCGCTGATTGTATAATTGGGAGGCAGCAACGAGCTACGTGCGTCACTCCGATGATTTAGCCTCCCCTTCGACGTCGCCTCGCCCTCGGCCAACGGGCCCTCGGTCAATCACGTCGTAATTACTTTTAATGCTGGACGACTCGGCTGACACAATATCTAACCCGTCGACGGCTCGTCCCTCTCTCTCTCTCTCTCTCTTTTTCTCTCTTGACATCCGTCTCTCTCTCTTTTCTTCTCACTCGCTCTCTTTGTCTTTCTCTTCTTCTTTCCTGCCGCCCAACCTTGTGCTGCTCATCGCTCTTCCTTTTTTATTCTCGTCTCTTTCGCGCACTAACTGCCCGCTCGCAGAGCATACTTCGCACGATCGGATTAATTGGTAATAGAGAGCGCGACGAGGACCAAGCCGGGCAAATATCGCGATTAATATTGATAGGGCCACTTTGCTGCTGCTGCTGCTGCGACGAGCGAGCGAGCGAGCAAAACAGGCTCTCGCCGGCGATGCCTGGAATAGGTGCCGATATCGTACCGTTTTAAAGAATTCCTCGCGAACTTTTCTTTTCGCATAATCTCTCTTCAGAATGATGTCGAATATAATATAACGTTTGCCCGTTTAAAATTATACGCGTGACGATGAAAATGTCGCGACGCAATCGCGACAATTTAATGATCCGCGCGCGTCGAGAAAAGACGCAATCGTCCGTACACTCGAATTCTCCCCTCTCCTTTCCTCGTACGATTCGAGCCGCTTCTGGATTATTTGCATAATCGCCATTTCGACCGCTGAGCGGCTGTTGCGATTGCGGGTGGCTCATCGACGATGTTGACAAAATTATGAGCTCATGTCCGGAGCCAAATAGGTCGCGTTAGGGCCGCGCTTAGCGTGACTGCGGAATCCTCCATAAATTTCGCGGAATCGACGTCACGTTGATGCTTTGTTCGAAGATTCTTATTAGAAATGCTAATTTGTTCGCAAGTTAGCCCGACGGGAAACGTAAATCGCGATCGCTCGCATGCCCCGGCACAGGAGGATCCGAGCGAGAGTCGCTCGAACTTCGGCGGTTCCTCGTTAGCTCGATAAAAAAAAAAGAAAAAAAAGAAAAAAGGAACAAACGATAAGGGATGATCGGAGAGCGAGGGGGATGAAGAAGAGAGCGGGATATACGTACGATGATGCGCAATCCGTAGCGCGCGGTTAAAATCGTCGGAGTAACGAATCGTCGACATCGTTGTCGTCGGGTACTGAAAAAGCGAGCGCGACTCGCCGTCGATGTCTCATCGCGTTTATTGGGATTATAAAGCGTGCAGAGGAAGGAGGGCAGGAAGGAGAGATTTGTTTGAATTATTCAAATTAGATACGAAATTGAATGCGTGCTCTGCTCGTGTGCAGGTAATGACGGCACTTGCATATAAATGGTAATTATTGTCATTATTCTGCCCCGGTCGTCGTGTCCTCTCCTCTTCGTCTCTCTTCCTCCCGCCCCACCCTTCCTCTCCCACTCGTTCTCGCTAGCTCGCTCTCTCGCTCCTCTTTCCCGATTGTTTTCCTCTCTCTTTCCGTCTCTCTCTTTTTCTGTCTCTCTCTCTTTGCGCCGTGCCCGCCGTAATGCCGTGTGTTCCCATACACTAGTTGAGATAATTATCAAAATTGTTTTATTGTTGCTATAATTAGGGGGGACATGCCGTGCGCGCTGCCCTCCCCCTCGTCGTGCGTTCTGGACAGGCGAATACGCGCGTATTTCTCCGTCGTCTTCCCGCCGCCGTCTCATCCCTCGTCGCTCCTCTTCTCCCCCCGTGCCTCCACCCTCTTATCCCTCTTTCCGCGCGAACTACAATACGGTCAGCTGACGTTTCGCCTTCTCGAATCGCTTCCGAGAAAATCGGCCTCGCGCCGGCACCGCAATTACTGGGACCCGCAATGTTGCAATCACGCGAGTTAGTCGCGAGTTCGTGGCACGGGCTCGGCCGCTTCCGTGTGAATTTTATTCGAGGCCTCGTCGCTCTTTTGCATCGCATTTCTCGCACAGGTACGTTGCGGCGCCGCCGGCCGCCGCGGTTGTGTGTTGTGTTGTATTGCTGTGTGTGTGTGTGTGTGTGTGATATCACGAGACACAATCACGTCGAATCACTCTGCGATTTTTCGTCCGCATAGAGTCAACACACCTCTCTCTCTCTCTCGTTTTCAATAAACGCGAAACAAATGATAATTAATCAACGCAATGTTGTTTTCTCTTTACTGCGCTCGGTTTTTAGTCTCACGTACGAGAAAAAAAAAAGACTTGCCAGAGTAGCAAGAAATTAGTTACACGGTCAGCAAAAAACTTTGCTAATTAATTTATTTTTGTTTCGCCAACAAATACGTTTTGCCGATGAAGCAAAACAGTAGACAATTTCGACAATTTTTCTTGCTGGCCGTACGGTAGCAAAACTTTTTTCCGTGTAACTCCTCTCGAAAGGAGAAGCATGGAATCATGATAAAGCCAATAATTAAGTCGCGATATATATATATGTGTGTGTGTGTGTGAGCGTGTGTGCGAAGGAGATAAAGAAAAGCAACATTTCTCTTACTCATTGTCCTCGGCGAGATGAAAGAGAGACTATAGAAGGCGAATACAAGGAGTCCTCTTCTCGCGGGCACGAGCTCTGCGTCAAGGAAACAATAACTAAGTAAGGATCGCACAATGCCGGAATTATTAGCTTTCCGGCGAATTAAAACCGGAGGGGTCTTTTCTCTCTCTCTCTTCCTCTCTCTTGGCACTATAAAAATCTCGGTTCCGCTTCCGTCTTGATGCCATTCTTTTCCTCCGAACAACCTCTTATTGCTGCCCCTTAGTTTTACTTTGTTACCAGATTGCGTTGCAATTCTTTTTTCATCGTTAGAAATAAAAACGAATATCGAGAATGACTGCATTATGAGATTATGATGCAAGAGCGCAAGTTGTTGTTGTTGTTATTTTTTTAACAGAAGAAATTGGCAAAAATCCACCGATTCGCAACAACGAGAGAAAGTACGTATCTCTGCGCGATGTATCGACTCGTGTAGTTTCTTCAAGTAAATGTCATGCGATCTATTTTAGACTCGTTCAATTTAATCTCGATGTTTATTATTTGTCCGTGTATTAAAATGCGCATAGACGTGGCGCGGCGCGCACCAGCTGGTTCGATCGATCTCTGAATCTTTTTCTCTTTTTTTTTTTTTTTTCTTTTTTTATAGGCGAAGTTGCAACGTAATCACGTGCCTCGTTAAAAATACAAACCAGTACCGGTAATTAACAAGTCAGTGAAAAATAAGAATGCGGCGCGCGCGCTCTCTTTCTCCCTCTCTCTCTCTCTCTCTCTCTCTCGATAACTTACTTATCTCCACGGTTAATTATCGCGTTCTGCTAGACTGGACGTCCGCATTCTCTAGTCTCTGTCGCGAGCAATCGTCCGCGAGCAATCGATTCTCGGATCTGCGCCGATCTCGATTTCTTTCTTCTCCTTCCTTCGTCCCCCCGGCGTCGATAAACTCCGCGCGATCGGTTCCTCGATTCAACGAAAATCATCGAAGAGAATTTCCGTGTCGCACACGTGTGACCGGCGGGGAAGAAGTCGAAGAAAAACCGAGGCTGGAGAGAAGGAGAGGGTCATCGAGGCGTTGACGCGTTAAAACGCTCCTTTGCTCTCTTCTCCGCAACCTTGTTCGCCTCCTCTCTCGCTTCCTCCCTCGCGAGATCGTGTCGCAGACGAAGGAACTCGAGAGAAGCGGTCGCGGTCTCACTCTGGGACCGAGGAGAAAACGCGCGCCACAAAAACCGATCATTTCCACGTGGAAAGGAAAGGGGACGGAATGACAGGTTCTTCGCGTCGTCTCTCGGAAGAAGTCGGATGCGACGAGAAATACACGTTGGCGAGTGGAGAAACGCGTTATGACTCAGCCCTCCTTCGCGGTCGGTCGTCGCGGTCGGTCGGGGTGCAAAAGAAGAACGACGGATGAGGACTCGAGAGGGCGAGAAGAGAGAGAGAGAGAGAGAAAGAATAAGACAGAGGGTCGTAGAGAAAAGGTGGCAAAAGGAGGAAACAAAAGGCGATCGCGTATGAGCGGCAATTAGCCCCTCTAATGGCGCGCGAAACAAAACAAAAGAGCGAAGCGCCCCGAGCTCAAACACAATAAAGCCCGCGCGCTTCTCGCTCTCCCGCGCGAAGAAAAGAAGGAAGAAGGAGGAGGAAAGAAGCGAGGGTACGTGTGAGAGAAGGAGGAAATAAAGAGCCCGGGAGGGAACAATGGCGCGCGAGCGTTGGCCACCGCGCGAGCGTCGTGCTGCCGTTGCTGTTTGCCGCTGTCCGACGTCGCTGTCTTTGCCCTCCTCCCCCTTTCTCACCCTTCCGTTGTTTGCGCTTTTCTCGTTTTTTTTCTTCCTCTTTTCTTTTTCCTTCCTCTCTTGTTTTTTTTTTTTACCCCCGTTCTCGCCGCTGACAACGCCGCGCGGCCAACTGCTTCCGCGAGCTCGGGGAAAGGTTTTCGCTTTGGAAAATTAAAAGTCGCTAATGAGGCACGCGGAGATTCTAGCTGGCGGTTGCCGGTGCCGGTGCTCATTAGGGTCTCTCTCGCTGTCTCGGGACAACTTTTCAGGTTTCTCCGCTTTACTGCTAATCTCTTTCTATACACGCGCTGCGGCAGTCTCGTTCTCTCATTGTGTTTTCGCGCGCCGAATACGCTCAATGAATTTTTGTGAAAACACAGCAAGTTTCTTACTTCCGTCGAAATAGCAGGAATTAAAAATTCGCCGCGTGTCGGTGTTTCTCGTCGAAAGGGCAAGCAAGTACCCGGTACGAAATTCTCTCGCGAGAGATATTGTGCGAAGCGAAAAACATAAAATCGGGAAACATTTTTTTTTTTTTTTTTTTTTTTTTTTGGCGAATTTACGATTGTAATGTGATGTGTTACGATTGTGTGCGACGACATAGCCCGACGACGACGACGAGAGCGAAATTATTAATCGTCGCGAGAAGCTACAAATCGAACGTGCCCCTAAATCGACGTCTGCGCGACATGTCGCACATTTGCGAAATGTGAAAGCAATTAGTTCTGCGTCCGCGCGAGCGGTTATGTGTCCGACATGCATCTCGCACACGCGGCGAGAAAGAAAGAGAGAGAGAGAGAGAGAACGTATGTATAGTCCGGGCGCTTAATAGAACTGTCCGTTTACCTCGTCATTACCGAGTCAATTACGTCCGCCGTGGCTAGTGGTCTGCCATTATTTCGTCAAGCGCGGCACTTTATTGGATTTTGCGATGTTTGGTTGCTCGGCTTCGCGTTTTAACGGATTATATCATCTCGCGGCGGGAGTCTCACCGCGCGTGGAATTTCACCGCCTCTCGTAAGGTCACCGGTACGACCCGTAAAACGTTGTGCGTCTACGATGTGGCACACACATACACACACACACACACACGCTCTGGCGTATAGGTGTACGGCGCATCCGAATGATAAAGGCCTCGGGGCCGCGCGTGTAATCGCCCGAGTATAAACCTTCGTCCCGGTCTGTAAACTCATATCTCGCTCCTCCTCCTCCTCCCCCTCTTCTGTGCTCACATAAGACGCGGGAACGTCAAACGCTGAAAATTGCGAGACATTTAAATTGATAAACAGCGCGCGCGCGTGTTGGATGTTCCTTTTACGTTGGTCGCCTCATTTCCAAAAACCCAGACATTTCGCACAAAGCGCTCTCGCCGAAATCGATTTCGGGGTTTTAAAAAATAGAAAATAATTAGCGAGTAACTTTCGCGTCGACGAACAAAAAAAGCAACTGTCAAAGAAGCATGTTACGCGAGGAATTATCGTTTGTCCTCTTTTTTGTTTTTTTTTTTTTGTTTTTTTTCATCAATTCCGCAAGTTTTACGACGTATACGTAGACGATATCGGTCGCAATGCACGGATAGAAAAAAAAAAGACGGGGGGAGGGAGGACGGAAGGGAAACCTGAGGAGGAGGAGCCGTTGGCAAGGAGCAGCTGACGCCTCGAGTTCTTTAATTAAAACTGACCGCCCGCTTTTCTTCCTCGGCCAAGCAATAACGAGATTTATTTCATAATACCTCCGAACTCGTTCGCCGCGTGGACGAGCGTCTGCAATTTCTCAGGAGATAGCATTTTGCGGAAAAATCTGATTAAAGTAATGATCGCGATAATGGCCGCAACAATGGAAGCAATCTCGCGCGGACTTCTGAAAGGGGGGTCTTCTCTCTCTCTCGCGCGCGCGCGCGAGATCTACAAATACGATATCTGGCTACTTATATAACGTGTGTATATATATATATATATATATTTTTTTTTAATCTCTTTTGCGCGGTTCTAATCTATTCGTCATTAATTTTCATGAGTAAGGAAAGAATTTCTTGTAATTACAGAAATGACGATGCGCGATCGCGTCGTCGAGCAATCGTCGTCGTTGAGTTTCTCATCATGCGCGGATATATATATATATATATATATATATATATATATATATATATATATATATATATGTACAAAGAGAGAGAACATGTGTAGAAATGCGATTAAGTGTACGTAGACACACATCTCATTCTTTCTCGTCTGCTGCTTAATTGCTTCGGAGAGATTGTATAACAAGTAGAAAGACTTTATATCGCGCGCGCGTGTGTGTATATACACGAGGCAGATCGAAGGAGAAATTATAGGATCCTAATCGGAGCCCGTCATCGGTGGTTTGTAACCACCACCACCACACACACACACACACACGTGCATACTTAACGTGAGAAATCGGCATGAGGAGGAGTAGAAATCGTCGATCGTCAGAAACACGTCATTACAACTAATTGGTGTGTACCGACGTTCGTTTCTAAATCGTAGAAATCTTCGTGGCGTACGCAGTTATAATAATAATAATAATAATAGCAACACACTCGTCAAACGCGTCTCTTGCGGAAGAAATGCCGGAAAATAGCGCGAAATCCGAACGCCCTACATTTTCTCGCTTAAATAAAAGATCCGTCGCTACAGTTTTCCGCATTTGCCACGAGTTTCGACCTGGCTACGTCTACACGTGATTTGTTGCTCGTTGTATTATTTGTCGTTAAAAAACAAAAAACATTTTTAGATTCGAATCGCGTTCCCGTCGAAAAAAATCTCAATATATCTCGCAGATCGATATATCTCGCAAATCGATATCTCTGCTATATTTGTCCTACATCTGTTGTCTTCGATTTGCGTCGGTCTCCGATGCTCCTTTCGTGTAAAATAAAATTTTCACGAACAGATGATAAAATTGAATTTAAAAGAAAATAAATGTTTCGAGAAAAACCTCGTCGGACGCGCGTGGGCGATTAGCGTGTAGGGGATTGGCGAGGTCGGCGCGGGGGAGAGAGAACACAATAAAATTTATTACGCTTAAAGCGTATCTCGTAAAATAATGATAGCGCGTAGCGGTACAGAGAGCTTGCGCGCGTTCACGCGAATGCGCCATTTATCGGCACTTGCGACGAAGATTATCTCGCCACATCGCCAAGGGTACAAGGGTGATGGCGTCGGTCAATTATCGTCACCGCGCAGGAAATTTAATTGATCGTGATGAACGATCAAATTGCTGGGGAAGACGAGTCGCCGTAGCCGGTTGCAATTGTTTTTTTTTTCTTCTTCCATCGCGCGCGAAATTAATATTTGATACAACATCATTATGTTTATACCCGCGTCGGTGTTGTTTTGCAGTTCTCAAACGCGATTTGCTAGTAGACGCGCTCGAGAACTGGAGCGTCACCTCGAATAGCAACCCGACGTTTATGGACAATGTCTATTACGTACGCGGGAAAAAAAAGTTTTGCTTGTAAAAAACAAATTGCTAAGCCTATTGAGATTTTTGTTACGTCAAAACAAAAAAACGTTTCGTTGATGAAACAAAAATTCAGACTCGACAAATTTTTCTTGCCGGTCATGTAGTAATTAATTTCTTGCTTGTTTAGCAAATCGCTTTTTTCTTTTGTATACAATTTGGTGACATTTTCAATTTTATTACGTAATCGACAATCTTGTTTGCACGCGCGCGGTGTCGCGCTCCGAGATCTGCGCGTGCATATCGGCACGACCATCGAAACAAGACGACGAGCGAGCGTAACTGTAAATGCGCGTTTTGCGCGCGCGTGAGAGACGATTAGAATATATATCTTTTTACGACGAGCAACGCGAGAGGAGGAGGGACGCGCGCGTGATTTATCAAGCCCAATTAATTCTGCGAACCGCGCGACATTATTGCGATCTCGTAACGATCTCGTTCGCCTCGACGACGATTGACGTCGAGAGGTTTCTCTTCATAATCGTCGTCCGTCGAAATGAGACTCGTCGACGATCGATCGATCGATTGGCGACGAACCGTTACGCGTTGTCGACGAAGCGATAAGAGGGACCCGAGTGTCTGTTAAAGTACGCGCGCTGGTCAACGCACCCGTTATCCTTGTTCACCGATTTGCATATTCATAATGTTCGCGCTGTGGTGCGCCGTAAGAATGCAGAAAAGCGACCGCTCGACCGCGGTCTCTCGATTCCATCTTCCAACCGAAAATAGAATTGCGTCGTCGAATTTTCGCGGCTCCGATAACAGTCGACGAATAAACTTGAAATCACTCTCGGATCAATAATTTGCCAATTCTTTTTTTTTTTTTCCTAAGAAAAATCGATACATCGCGCGGAGGAGAAGTCGCGGAAAGTGAGACGCGGTCAAAAGTTTTCTGACTTTCGCACGAAATCGAGCGGCTGTAAGATTCGAAGAGTTGCCTCGAGAGAAGAACCGCGCGCTCAGCTGTTCCGGACACGTGCGCGCGCGGTTGGCGCGGGGGCGAGAGCGCGGCGCACGCGTGTGCGTGCGTACTCTCTCGGTCTCGTGTGTAACACGCGCGTGTATTCGCGGGCAAACAAGCGCGCGCGCGCGCGCGCGTGTAGACACATACACACTCGCGCGCTTGTACAACCACCCGGTTTACCGGGCGTCGACGCGGCGGCGGCGACGGTGTGTGCATGCGCGCGTACGATCCCCCGCTCGTACGTAAGTCCGTACACGTGCACCCACACACGCGGCGGCACGCGTGTGGCGGTCTCTTCTGTGTGGAGACCCAAACGAAGGGAGGCAAGCCAGTAAGCTCGGGCGCGCCGAAGCGGCGAGAGCAGCCATTTTACTCGATTCCGGGTGGAAAAGCGCACCTCGTCACGACGACGACGACGACGCATCACGTCGACGCCGTCGGCGACGACGTTCCGTATCGCGCCGCGTTCGTCGCGGCGTCGCGACGCGATAACGCAACGCGACTTCGACATTGGCGGTACCCGACCGCCCGAGGATTACCGTCGACGACGGCGCTCTCTCGGGAGGATACGCGGTTGTCGTCACCGTCGCCGCCGCCGCCGTCGCCGCCACCACCGCGTGCACGTGTATCATCACGCTCGCAGTGAGAGAGAGAGAGAGAGAGAGACGAGCGGGAATCGCGACGAGAGGGACGAGAGAGAGAGAGGGAAAGATAGAAAAGCGCGACTCTGTGTGCTTTCGTCCTTGTCGCGCGCACTACCGCGAGTGGAGCGAGAAGAGCGTGCGATATATAGGTGTGTGCGGACGTGCAGCGGCGCATCCACCGCGCGAAGAAGAGACCCGCGAGTGTGAATGTTGCATGCGAGAGAGAGAGAAAGAGAGAGAAAGAAAAAGAGAGTGAGTGAGCGAGTGAGTGAGAAAGGGTAGAGATAGAAAGCGGAAAGAGGGAGCAAGCGGAAAAGAGACACACACAAGAGAGGGAGACTGGAGGCATACTCGGGTAGCGCACGAGGTGAGGCCATTCGTTCTGCGCAGGACCGTTCAAATTCGCCGCCTGCTTTGCATACCGCGTTTTCACCGACCGTCCGCCTCCGCGTCGTCCCCCGGTTTCATCCGCGACCCGCCCTTTCGCGATTTTCCACGACCAACCCCCGGAGGAGAGGCACCTCGGGACTGATTTCGACGCGGCGTTCTCTCGACTTGCTCTTCGACGGTTTCTCTTCTCTCGCAAAAATTTTCTCCCGTGTAATATTGTCCGGCAGAGCGGTTAAATATATTCAAACGTTTCTACATTACGCGATATAAAAATATATATAATAAATATACTTTTTATGTAAAACTATAAATAAAAAATATTTCCCAAAATCTCACATTTGAAACTATTCCAGCAGCGAACGTGAATTACACACACACACACACACACACGCAGCGTCGAATTTTTGCACCGTTTCGATATTTTTCCGATAAATACGTCTCTAAATCACGGATAAAAATTTCGCGTGACGTTGTTTACGACGACACTATCTCGCTCGCTCGCCGCGGCGCGCGTCAGCTGTTCGATCGGAGAGGAGTTTCTCTCCCGCGAATTCCTCCGCGGAGCTGAGCCGCGCGCCGTGCGGAATTGCGGCGTGGTAATTTTTTTTTTCTTTCTCCTCCCCCTCCTCTTCCTTCTCCCCGCGTTATTTGTTAATGGAGAGCTTCTATATTCCCGATACGATCTTCAAACGATGCTCGGGCTCGTGATTACGTCGCAAACAGATCGATTGACATCGTTTGATTACGCTTCGAGGCGGAATTCCGTAATGACCACTCTCGCGAACGACAGACCCTCTATAAGGCCGTCACGTACGTATCGATTCGAAGGCTCTTCACGAGGTCTCGACACGAATGACAAGACGATTGTTTTTTTTTTTTTTTTTTGTTTTTCTAAAAGCGTTTTTATATTACATGGAAGATTTCCAGATATGTGATCGAATGAATTATTTCTATCGTCGTCGACGAATGCGCGTTGCGCGTCGAGGGGGAGGTTTTTCGGCTCCTAAAAGCACAGGAAATTCCGAGTCAATTACTTCCCCTTACCCTTCCTTCCTGTGTCCCCCGATTTACTTGCAATAAATTCGCGACGGGAGGAAACGAATCCCGCGAGTCTGCCAGAGAGAGAGAGAGAGCGCGCGCGAGAACGCGCCGATTTACTGCGTAGATTGCCCCGCTGTGTGTACGCGCCGTTACATATTATATTTTGACACGATGCTCGAAACTCTCTCTCTCTCTCTCTCTTTCTCTCTCCGGTTTGCGACCGACCGCGTTAATGCTGTCTTCTCGCGTAATGAGCGACTTGGCTCCACCGGGCGCATATTTTCTTTTACGACGCCTAAATATAATCTTAACGATGTTCTTATGGCTCTCTCCATCCCCTCCCCCCTCCTCCGGTTGGAAGTGCGCGGCTTCGCGAGAAATTCGAAATTCCGCAAGGCCTCGGAAGTCGTCCGTCTGCCACTTTGATTCCGACTCGATCGCGTCCTCGAGAGAAAAACTCGCGAGACATCGACTCGTCTATTTTTACCTTTTGCTTCTCTGTGTTGCGCGCGCTTATATGTGTGTGTATATGTGTGTGTGTATGTGTGCGTGTATGCGCGACATACGATAACTTTTTTGATATACTTGTAGCACTCGATCTGAAGAACACACGCTGCTGTCCAGTGAAATTGTAGGAAGTTGACTCCATAAAAATTGCAAGAACAAATATTTGACGTAACACGTCGTTCTTTTCTAATCTCACCGAACAGTGGCGTATCTTCTTTAAGCTGCTTCGGAGCGCAATTTTAGCGGCTGACATCACATTTTGGAGTAGTGTAGTTTTTTTTTTTTTTTTTAATCGTTTGCAGATCACTCGCTTGAATTGTGTGTGCGGTAATAATAAATACATTTGCGTCGCTTTGTTTGTTTTATTTGCGCTCCTTTGTGCGCAACTTGTCATTCGTTGTGTCACGTGTCCGTATTTACATTATTATTTCATTTGTAATGTACACGTCGTAACGCGCGGATATCAAATGACATTGCTCTGAATACTTACCACGGTTGTTATTGTAATTTCTAGAAGAATGTTGCAAATTGAAATATTAACGCGATTGAATATTTCCGCGCGTCGTTTCCAATAAAATTTACCCGCGGAATTACACGCGTCACAGCCGCGTGTTACATCATCGCGCACAAAGGTGCAAAACTTGACATCACAACCATTGCGTGGGATCACACGTTCCACACACACACGCGCGGAGATTCCATATATACGTATTCATTTTCTCGCTTACATACTTTCTTCCCGCGTTTCTGTTTTTTTCTTCTCCCGGACTCGTCACGATTAAGAATCGAAGTCACGTACCGAGACGAGTCGGCTGTCGATCGTTCGGCGATCGTCACGTGTCAGCCGATTTTCCCATAAAACCCGCGGAACAACTTTCGATCGACGGCAATCAGCGATTATTATCCGCGTGCTCGACGATCTTCTTCCTCGAGACATCGGATCGGCGGGCGCGCTTCACGATCGCGCTGTTGGATCGTGCCAACTCTTCGGAACCGGTAATTTTCTCTGCGACTCGCGAGAAAACGCCACGGAAATTTAAATACCGATCGTACAATATCGCGACAATGTTTCTCTTAAAAAAAAAAAAAAAGCAAAACAATACAATTGAGTAATATTTTTTATCAGGAAGATCGTTTTTATAATATACGAACTAGGATTTTCTCATTAACAAATTCGCTGTCCGATTATTCTGTTTTTTATCGAAAGAATTTGTGAACGAGGAAGAAAGATTTTTCAAGGATTTTTCTCCCGAAGAAAATGGGAATTCATAATTTCTCGAAATGAATTCCCATCGGTTTCTTTCGATTCGTCTATTTTTCTCGTTTTCTTTTTTTTTTTTTTTCTTTTTTACTGACGTCGCTCTCTCGCAATCGCCCCTTTCGACGGGCGCCCATCCATTGCGCGCCGTTTAATCCTACGCGTTCGCTCTTTAGCTCGGGCGAAAAAGCCCATTAAGAGGGAAGAAATTAAAGCCTCGCTGTGTATGCGCGGCACGAGCTTAAGGGCGTTCGCTGCCCGATCGTTTCAATCGAGCTTCGTACACGGAGTCGAAACGATGTCGGGTGATCTTAAGACGGTCGACTCCACAGCACCGCAAAGACTAAGTTAATTAATCCCGTATTTGAAAATCCGTGAATTTTTCCGCGCACACAGGGCGCAGTTTAAACGGAAACGATTGGAAATTAATGTTGAATTTGAGAGCGGGAGTGGAGAGGCAAAAAAAATTCGATATCAGATATGGTTGATCAAAGAAAAATCGCAGATACGAGAGAAGAAATCTAGATTATTTGGTATGGATGAAAGGAAAGAGAATTTTAGTTAATCAGAGTTAATGTTGACTGACGTCGCAAAGGCATCGAGGCCCGAGCTCTCGATGAAAGCCGAATCTCGCCAGAGAGAAGACTTCGGCCAGAAGTTCTCTCTCTTCCTCTCTCTCTCTCTCTCTCTCTCTCGTTCGCGGTGTACCGTCAAACGTAAATGAAATCTCTCTGCGCGCTGGACTTGAATCCGCGCCAACAGTTAATTAGACATCAATGCGAGTTAAACAGATTCGGCCGTGGCGTATATATCGGAGGAATTTATTATTGCGTCTCCCCTCGCGAGGTTTCGCGAAGATAACACAGGCATTTCTGTCCGAGAACACACGTAGCGCGAAACCGTGTCGCGATATCGCACAGAGCGTGTCAAATTTACGCGACATCTTTGCGTGTGTGTGTGTCTGTGTTTTTTTCTTCTTTTCTTCACTGACCTGACACACGCGTTTTCGCAAATGAATTACACGCGGCGTGCGTCGAGAATCTGGTAACTCGCGAACACACTCGGAGGCACGAAAGGAGGATGGGCGATGAAACAGCGACCAAGAATGGAGGAACAAGCGCATAGGGTGAAGCGTGCGCGAAGGCGAGAAGTCGCGCTGCGCGAGAACGAGACGGCGAAATATAAAATAGCGGGCGGTGCGTACCGGTTAGACTATATGCTCTAATTTTAGGCGATTGCCTCGCTCCCTCGCCCAAGGATTATAATTAGATACAGAAATACCCGAACGCGCGCCGTCGCCATCAGCCACCCACCCAACCGACCGTCCGACGTTCGGAGCGAGCGAAAGCGCGGTCGCGCTCGAGTTCGCGAATCGAAAGCTGCGCGCACACGCACACACACACACACGTACACACACGTAGCGGCCGTTTCTCTACGCCTTTGCATTGCGTTCGCAATGTAGTCAGTCACGGCGACGTTACGCATTCGCGGCTGTCCGTTCAGAAATGACTTCTATTGAGCGCTTGAATTTGAATGGCGTCTATCTTTAATAGAGAGCGAGAGAGAGAGAGAGAGAGAGAGAGAAAAAGATTTTTCCGCGTAGCAAAAAAAAAAGTCCCGAAGAAAATCCAATCGCGTTAGATTAACATTCGACGTAACAAAAGCACATTCTCGCGAGTCACGACATGTGAATGTAATGAAAACTTATCTCTCCCGATTATAATTCGAATGTAAAATGCTCTTGGAATGCGAAGCTTTTGTACAGAATAAAAGGATTTTATTTGATCGTTTGTGTGTGTGTGTGTTTGCTACAGTTTCGAGTAGGTACAAGTTTGCTAATTCGCGCACGCACAGTACTACTACGTATCGCATTAAATGCAACATCCGTGGCTTTGATATACCAAGCAGATATATAAGTGTGTCATTTTATTAAGTTGCATGATGAATGCATTTTTCTTCCGCCATTAGGACACGCCATTTTACATGTGTATTGCGCGCGCGCCCGCTCGCAGGCTTTATAATAAATTGCGGAAACCGCCGTGCGTGACAAGCGAGTTTATACGTAATATTGTTTGGCCAGGCTGTGCATATTCTAATGCGAATCAAGAGCAAAGCTAATTTTAAGGCCGCGAGTACACGGCGCAAACGCGAAATTGCTAATATGCCGCTTCTGTCGCCGTGAAATACGAGGGCCCCGTTTGTTGTCGCGCAAAACTCCGCACAATGATACGTAATTACACAGACTTCGAGATGTATATTAACTTTTTCTCTCTCTTTCGCAGAGCGTTAGAAGATTTTCTTGTACAAAGCTTGTTTCTGAGGCGAACCTTATTTCCATTTACGGCGCCTTCGAGAATCGTTAGAACATTGCTCGAGAGAAAGAGAGAGAGAGAGAGAAAGAAAAGTCAAGTTCCGCCCATGTAAAGGTCGCGAACTTCTTTCTTAGGAACTGGCGATTGGTTACGCGGTACGCGATCGATGCCGCGATTCTTGGGAATCCCCGGACGGTTCGCCTCATCATAATCGGCAAATATTTATTCGCGACGGGGATAAATAATTAATTAACGCGGCCAATGAAGGAATGAACGGAGCAGCTGTCGAACAAACCTCTCCCCTTCTCCCCCTTTCTCTCCCTCTGTGCCCTTTCCTTCTATTTGTGGCAGAGTCTAGTCTAATAGAAGACAGCGCAGGGCTCGTTTGCCACGGGCAGGAGGGTGAGGAGGGGGTAGCCACCCCTAATGCGGGAGAGGTAATTATTATACGAACCAATCGATACTTCGATGAAACGAATCGCCTTGTAGCACGAGGAAAAAAAGACGCGCTTCGACGAAGTCGGCGGGCATTCGAACGCGCACAAGTCGTTAACAACCGTTCGTTTCTCTCCGTGGAAACTTGTACGCACATTGTTGCGCGACGATAAATCATTGCCCCCCGGTTACAATGGGCACAATGAAGCTCGTAGACGTATACGCGCGTATTTTTTTTTCGAAACGGGTGCGTGCGAATACGCGGAACGCGCGCTTACGAATACTTCCGATGCGCACGCGATTTGTAATTGTTTTAGCAGAATAGATAGAGGGAAGGGAAAAAGGACGCGTTTTTACGTTCTTCTCATAAATAGCAGCGCGTGAAATGCAGCAGATTTAATTCAATCATTACGCACTTTGGAATTAAATACAAATTGTAAAATATGATCCGTGAAATTATAAATACAGCTCGCGCGGTTATTCAGACGGACATTTTGACACCCCATATATTTAGCCTATTTGCCAGCCTACTTAAATCACACATTTGGCATTAAACACCGCGAAGGTTAGTGAGACGAGAAAATTGCTCCAACGTTGTATACGTTGGCACATGCGTATTGCCGGCGCTCGGCCAGACGAAACTATTAATAATGCCGATAATTACTAATTATTTTTAAAAGCGCCGGGTCGGCGAAGTTAGTTTATTTCGGCACGTGAGCTCACGCTCACTCCCCCGCGACGAGATCTCATGACGACGTGTGCGGAAATGTTGCTTTTGTGTATTAGAATATTTTGCGTAAAGATTGCAATTTTGAAAAATACACTTGTTGCAAATAAAAGAACACACGCGAGAGAAAGACTTCTGGAATTATATTCTTTATAATACGCGTGGAACGCGCGCGATATAATAAAAAAAAAAGGTCCACGAGATATAATTAAAAAAAATGCATTCCGATCTCCGGAAGGATAACCGATCGCCATCGGCGCGATACGCGGCCGCGCGACTGCGCACCGGGTTACATTATGGTGCGTACGTACGTTCGTTCGTTGTAATACGGAGAGCCCGGCCGGTCCCACAGCCCTGCCTGATTGCCGGTTAAAAGATCAGCCAAGTGTGACAGAGCCGTTTCTCTCTGGCGGGCGTATATACTAGTGACACATACGAGGACGACGACGACGACGACGACGACGACGACGACGAAGTCGCGATGGAAGGCGAAGACGGAAGAGAGAGAGAGCGGGGAGATAGGGGCCCCGAGGATTCATGGTCTCTAATTTTTACGGTGTAACCAACATGCGCGTCCCGTGCCGTCTATATTTACAAGTACAAGTAGCCGGTCATTAAATCCGATAATTAATCACAATCGTCTCTATTAACGGGAAGACTTAATTGCTGTTATCCGCGCGCGGCGCTCCGCTAGAAGAAAGACAGAGAGAGAGAGAGAAAAAGAGAGACATCGCGGCGAAGGCGGGATTGCTGGAAGAGGCCGACCCAGGATGTGCTGAAGAATGGGCCAGTCGATCCGGACACGTCTTTTCCCTGCGCTTCGAACCGGTAGCCGGGTTCCGTTCGTCGTGCGAAACGTCGACGACGTTTCACGGTTTGAAGATTGCGAAATAAATTTTCTTCATCGATTCAACATAACGTTCCAGCGCCGCGACGATTTTTTTTTTTTTATCGCGACAGAGAGAGAGAGAGCTGAAACATATCGATCTCATCTCTAACGTTCCGTTTGCTCGATTGCAATCTCCATTTTTCCCCGGGCTTCATCGATCGGCGCGCTGTAACATCGTTTTCGTCCGTTCGACAATCGACCGCGGGCTATTAGCCGCCGGACTCATTAGCTCCGCACGCTGTGTACCGAAATATTTTCGCCCAAGTAATTATGGCTCGGCAGCGCGCCGGCGCCCCGGCTAATTCGCGCGCTATCGCAAAAGTGGTGGAGCAGCGCGAGTCACCGCGGCTGCTGCAGGCGCAGCAGCAATGTAGCAGCGAGGTTAAGACCCGCAGTTACGTCCGCGTAAGTCTCGCAGGCCGAGAGAGACTCTCGTACTATACGGCAACGGAATATGGCCACACGCGGTCGTTCGTACACACACACACACACACGAGTAGCTGCTCTCGTATATTCGCTGCTCGCTCGCGCGCACGCACACAGAGCCACGTAAGCTCGTACGTGGCCATCTACTTACTTTAGTGGTCAGCGCGGAAGAAAAGAATTAGCTAGACGGGGGCGCGTCTCATCTAGGTCACCCACACCGTCGTCCGCGCGGTCCAATACGTACACGACGGCAAGCCGCACACACGCGCCCGCGTCCGAGGAGCCTCATTACGGGAGCACGGTGGCGAGGGGGTGTGCAGCAAAAGAGGCGAGCGTTAATTAAGAACAGACTCGCCACCCTCTAAGTAAGGAGCTACTGACCAACCCCGCCGCTCTCCCCTCACGTTCCCGCGAACCTCTCCCGTTGCTGGCCAGCCAGCCAGCCAGCCACCTTTCGCCTCGTTCCTCTATTCCTTCATGGTCGTCTCGGCCACGATCTCACACCCTCTCGTCTCGAAGAACTCCCGCTGCGAGAGGAAAAGCTGGGAGAAACCGGTGCGAAGGCAGGCGAAGAACGGGAGGAAAAGGGGAGGGGAGGGTGGGGAGGAAGAGAAAGAACCCCGGCACTTACGTTTCTTAACGTTGTCGGATTAGATAGATTGGACGCGACTTTGTACGTATCGCGATGATTAGAAAATGGCACGGTGTCAAAGAGAGGCGTTTTAGATCGTCGTGTAATTCATTCGGCCGCGCGACCGGCTCTCGAACCACCTTCTTTCTCCGTCCTCTCGCTCTTTCCGCGCTCTCTCGGTTATGATTTCGCTCATTCTCTCTCACGCTCCGTCCGTCTGTCTCTCCGCTGTTAGCTCTTACGAGGGAAACGGTTCGTGACGTGTGGACGCCTTTCCTTCGGCGAAGAGAGGAGGAACAAGACGGAGAATGACCGCGACCGAAAGTGGCAGAGAAGAATGATCGCGTAGGAAATTAACTAAAATCCCGCAATATGCCGCGCTGTGCGCGTAAGCAACTGTCGCACACGAGTGGACAGTTTGCGCGAGAAAACCTGCGCTCGTCATCTCCTCCTCCAATTGACTTCCTCGATTGCTGATCGTCCGGCGAAAATGCGCTATTGATTAAACGGCCTTTTTTTCGGACGTGGTTGTTTCTCAAGAAAATCTTCAGTTTTTGAAACTCGAACTACCTTTGAAAAATATTACATTCGATATAAAATTGATTTCTTCGAAGTTTGATGCGACAAATCCGCGGTGTATTATAACGCGAATGCAATTGCTTTTCGCGCAGACGGTGACACCGCTGTCGATTGGCGTTATTAGACAAATTACATCTTGTTAACTTGAATGATTTTCTTTAACAACGCGAAGAGCGTTGGTGAATTACGACGCAGCGGCGATCAGCCGATCTCGTCGTCGTTGTCGTCGTCGTGACGACGACACAGAAGCACACATGTTGCCAGTGTCGCAACACAATGGGTGTCCCTCTTAGAGACTAAAAAAAGTCACCCAACTGTTCATCCCCCCTCTTACGTGAGCCATAAGCTGGTCCGAACTAGGGTGAGCGCGCGATTGTTTCCAACAGGTTTGTCAGCTTTTGTTTCAGTCCGTTCTCATGCGCGGCGGAACTGGTCATTGCTCGAACCCCAAAAACGGTTGAACAATGACCCTTAGGGCCGTTACATCGCGCTTGCAATAACGACCCCCATTACCCCGAACTCAATGACAGAGAGATCTGGACGGCTGAGAATTAATCCAACGAATTCTAACGGCAGGACGGATGATGAATTTAAATATATAACGCGATGAGATCTTTTGCGAAACTGGGGGTCTCCGCTTCCCCTCTACTCTTCTGCCTCTCTCTCTCTCTCTCTCTCTTTTTGTATTGTTGATAAAAGAAATTTTCAAGAGGCTTATCTCACCATTGATCGCGTAATCAGTTCCAGATCGTTTGTTATTCAGATTTGTTGAAGCTACTTTTTGGAAATTTTATTTTTATTCTCTTAAAAGAAGTGAAATTTCAGACGTGAGTATTTTAACACATAAATGCATTTAAGTTTTATTTTCACTTTCGACACAAGATCTTATTATTCAGATTTGTCGAAGTTATTTTTAGGAATTTTTAGACGTTATTTTCTTAATTAAAAAAAAACATGTCACAGACGTGAGTATTTTGAGACATATAAAGACATTTAAGCTTTATTTTCACTCGTCGACGAAAACCGATTAGAAAATTTGCTAGAAATGTCTCACTCGACTCTGCAAGCGAAAATTTGCGAAGTGCGCGAGCGTTTTGTTCGTCGCTCTAGATTCTTCAAATATCTTCCCGTGCATTTACGAGCGCGAACTTAATGAGACGAATTCGCCAGGGTTTTTCCTCCACCCGACTCTTATATATAGCCGGCGAGATGTAGACGAGATATCAACCACCCTCTTGCGTAATCCGTCCGTTTAGACGTAGTAGAATTTCCATCGTTCGAGAAATCTGATTTTGTATGATTTTATTTATGTATGTGCATGGAAATCGACGGAAATTACGTTAACCGTCTTCTCTCGGCTCATAATCGTCGTGACTTGACTTCGTAATGTCGCGCACCTTATAATGGTCAACATTAATTTTACTGCCTCATTCTTATACATGGAGCACGCTTCGAGTTCTTGCTGAATTAAATGTCACGTTGCTCCGGACGTAAAGTTATTTTAAGTGCCCTTGCTCCGAATGGCAGATACAATCAACGCTGGATGTGTTTTCAGGTCGAGAAAATACGGTCACGTGTAATTAAAGAAACGCAATTACGAATGTTTGTAAAATTTTTCGCGAATAAAAAACTTAAGAAACACGCGAGATTTGTTTAACCGACGAGTTGAGTTGACGTCGAAGAAGTAACTTCGCTTCTCTGCGAAGACGCGCGAGCTGACGAATCCGCAAATTAAACAAACACCCTATTGACGCGCTGATCCCGCGCCAACGATCCTGACTTATTCGCGAGGGATAGAACTGGACGGAAGAAGAAACGATCGCCTTCGAAACGAGGCCGCTTCGTCGTCAGCGGATAAGAACGGAACGCGCGGACACACACAGATAAGAGAGAACGAGAAGAGATGAGGGGGAGACAGAAGAACTCGGCAATTCCGAATGAACGGGCTACACCGCATACAGAGTCTTAGCAGGACTTAACGAATATTGCCGTCGATATCCAAGAGTCCCCAATTCTGCACTCGTTCCCTTCGAATTTCCTTTGTTCCTCTCTCGCGCGTCTCACGGATCTTCTTCTCTTCCGTCAATTCTCCGGTCATCAAGTTAATTTCGCGCGAATCTCATCTTCTCCGTGCTAATATTCTCCGGCAGGTTCGAATTTCAAACAAAATAATTTTTTTCTTTTTTTTTATTAAATATTTTTCAACGCGAAAATTTATCTCAGACGTCTTTTAATTTGTATCTCGTAAACCACCTCTTTTATCTCTTATTGTTTTGTTTCGATATGAATGTAATTAAATGTGAGAACTTGGGAAAATTTTTGAAGATAAAAGAATTCGTATTTTTTTTTATGCTTGAACAAAAAAAAAAAAAAAAAAAAAAAACGAACAGAGCGAGCGCGCGCATTTACTCGTGTAAATTAAAGCGGGGCGGATTCTTTGCTACATTACGGTTGTCTTTCACGTATGTATCGCGCAAGGGTCGAAAACGTCCCAGACAAACGGAGGCCAGAAGGAGCCGGACGACAACCCAGATAAATTAGTGCGGGTAATGAAGACTGAGCCTCGTGTCTGATTAAACAAACACAGGGAAGCGCAAATAAGTGAGAGAACGTCTCGGGAAGACGGGAGGAGAGGAGAAAGAGAGAGAGAAAAGGGAAGTACGAGAACGGTGAAGGAAAGAACGCGGCGCAAGAAGAATCTGTGATTCCTCGGACCTTTTCTCTCATTTTACTTCCAATTAACTTAAGCAGACTCAGTAATACACCGCACCAGGTTATTGTCCGCCATTCTTTCCTCGCCTTTCGTCCGTCTTCTCTCTTTCTTTATCTCTCTCTCTCTCTCTCTCTCTCTCTTCCTCTCCTTGCTCGGTGAACTATGATGCAGAGAGAGGAATTTACTTCCTGACAGTTTAACTCGGAGCGAATTTACACAGTATAAAAGGAACTTTTATAAAACGTAACGTTTATCTTAGGAAAACTAAAATTATTTCCTTATAATAATAACAATTATTATACGCGTATGCGTCATTCATGCTTTTACATTTAATGTTTTATAAAACACTTGAAAAAAAAACAGACACTTTTTAAAAGTTTATTTCCGAAAAAACAAAAACGAATATCTTTGCATTAATTTCTCAGCGAATAAAATTATCGTCAACGATCGTTGACAAATTTTACAATTTTGTTTTTTTCCTCACTCGAACCGAAAAGTTTCAAAGCGCGGGAGAGAGAGAGACACCAGGTGTCGGACGTGTAACATCTGCATCGCGCGCGGCGCGCCAGGATATAAATTTATTTATAATCCCCGCTTTTTTTCAATGTGTCCGCGCTAAAGAATTGACGCACGGTCTGATTCCGGCGCTCTAGGCAAAAAAAATAAGTCCGACGTTAATAATTGCCGAACATCAGGTCGAATATCCAAGCGGAGCGTCGAAATGAAGCGCGAGAGAGGAGGAGAGGAGGGTCGCGCGACGCGACGCGATGTTCGGCAAGGACTGTTCAAGTTTAAACGAAAATAAAAATTCCCAACGCGATACTAATTATAGAATGCGCTCATCGAAAGACCGACCGGCTAAATATCGCCGATCACACACACACACACGCACACGTCGTCGCTCGAATTTTTCTTCGGTGACTTTCGCGACGACGACGGACGTTAGGCACGTATGCGAAGGTAATACGCGCAACGGTGCTTTGCTTGTCGACCGATAAATCGCGGAAAATTAATATCGTTTTTATCGGCGCCAAGGTAATTAGCTGCGGTGGCTATCGCAAGAACGCGAACGCAAACGTGATCGAAGTGGTTAATCGTATATTCCGTGTGCCGATCGAGATGTGCGTACAATGAAACGAGAGAACCGTTGTGGTGGTGGTAATATTAAATTAATAAAAAATTTTTAATACACACCGTGTTTTTGTACGAGTGCGTCGCGGTTTTCGTCAATGTTAATTAAGATCAGAAAAATTTCGATAAAGTATCACATCGCACTTTAAAAAGTAGTCTGTGTGTGTGTATGTTTTTGAACGCGCGAGAGTGCGCGCGCGTATAGAAGCGTCTATTTTGAATAAATTCGGATGCATATGTTTTTTTTTTTTTTTTTTTTTTTTTTCCGTAACGCGCGAGAGAAGCAGAAGAAGGTATAAATATTTTATTAACGGAAGAGAGGATTATAGATAAGCGTCTGCGTCACGGGAGAAACGAGAGACGGAAAGAGAGAGCTTTATTTTTTTTTTCTTCTCGTCTCTTTAAAAGAATGCTTTGCGTGCGCGCGGAATGCATTATATTTATTTTCCGTTTCTCGCATGATTAAATTTATAGATAAACGATCTAGCGCGCGCGTGCGAGACGTCTCGCGCGTCGAAAATTTATTCCGGCTCCGTCGTTTCTCTCCTGAATTCGACATCGTCGTTTAATGCAAATTTTTTTTGCGTTTTAGATTCGTGCGAAGGATGTGACGTCAGCAGAAGCTCGTAGGATGAAGGTCGCAAAGCGGTGAGTCACTGATTAATCAACATAGCCGTCTCTCCCTCGTCGCGGCGATAATTATTTAACCTGGCAATCGAAGTAATTACCGCTCCGTATTGACACACCTCTATCGTTCGTCTCGCATATACGTACGTATGTGTGTGTGCGCCCGCGCGCGCAGTTATCTTTCGCGTCAGATCGGCGCGAATCGATTTACACCATTAGAATGACTATTCGCGTATCTGTCACCGCCAATCAAGGTGGTCTTATTCTTTAACGAGTGGGTAATAGTAAGGCTGCGTGCCGGATTATGATCGCGAAAGGTTGCACGAACGTACCTACATAAACTGGACGCAAATAGTGCGGCATGCCGCAGACAAGAGAAACTGTGTCGCTATTTAAAAACGCCTTTTTTTTCGTTTTAGAGCGCGCATACCAGGGGTGTCAATTTTTATTCGATCGGCATATTTTTTCCTTCTTTGTTTAATTATTATTTCTTCTGCGGTTTATTTGTTGTTGAAATTATTTGACCAGTAATCGAATTATTATGTACAGTATTATGTTAGAATTTTCTTTTTTGTTTAATTATTATATTATTTTTTAATTATTATATTATTATATTTAATTATTATAATATAATATAATATAATATTATTATATTATATTAATTTTTATATTATATTTATTATATTATATTATATTATATTATATTATATTATGTTATGTTATGTTATGTTATATTATATTATATTATATTATATTATATTATATTATATTATATTATATATTATATTATATTATATTATATTATATT